>APFE030663261.1:13867-73390 GCA_000404065.3 Pinus taeda
TAATGACATCTAATGTAATGATCTGGGTGGTTTTACATGGAAAATGAGGTGAAAGAGAGAGATAAATGATGAAAAACAATAGGTAATAGTGGATGATAATGTGTAGGTTAGAGGCTCTACAAGGAACATATATGTATGTTCTCAATAGAGAAGTAGATAAGACCACTCTTCTCAAGCTACAGGTTGAGGAGGCAGAAAAAAGAAGGAAGATCTTGAAAAGATGGTTTCAAGAAGATCTTTCTCAAAAGAAAGAAGAACTTGATGCAACCCGTGATGAGATCAACAAACTCAAGGGATCACAAAAAGAACACTTACAAAATAAGACAGATCAAGAAGCAAAAATGAAGGCAATTAAAGATGTAAAGATCTAGTTGTTGAAGGTACAAGCTCCACAACTTCATAGGATGATTCTAAGAAGGAATTTGATCAAATTGAAAAGCCAAAGAAGAATGTTGCAACTCCAAAGAACAAGAGAAAAGCAATGAAGAACAAAGGACCACAAAAAACTAGAACACTGCCTCCAAAGAAGAATGAAAAATCTTCCAAGTATGTTCGTTTATTTAATGGTTATTACTTTTTATGTGCTAACTATGGACATATAGCTAGGGTTACGAATTTTTTGACAGGTACAATCATTATATGCAAAAACCTAGAAGCAAGTTTGTAGGATCATGAGACAAGTTCCACGATGATTTTGTCAAAAGAGAATATGTGCTAGATGGGCCAACTATTAAATGTTTCAAATGACATAACTATGGCCATAGCGCTCGTAGTTGCAGATATAAGATGGAATCGCTTATGGACAACATTAAATGCTTCAAGTGTCACAACTATGGGTACATGGATCAAGATTGTAGGAATAAGAAGGTCTGGAAAAGAAATCAGTAGGAGTCTATGCAGCAGTATATGGAAGAAGTCTACGATTGATAGGAAGGTAGTTTAAAAAAGATGGTAGTTCCATTAAAGTTTCAGGGGGAGCAAAACAGTTGAAGGATTATAGGTTACTGGGAACAAGGTGAGATTAGTCTACAAAAGATATACACAAGTTGAAGGAATCAATTTTGGAGAAAAATTTTCACTATTTGCTAGAATGGAAGCCATCCGGATGTTTCTCACCTATGCATGTTCAAGAAAAATAAAAGTCTACTAAATGGATGTTAAGTCAACATTTCTGAATGGCGAATTGGAAGAAGAAGTTTACATCGAACAACTTGAAGGTTTTCTACTATCAGAAAAAGAAAACTCTATTTGCAGGTTAATGAAGGCTCTGTACGGTCTCAAGAAGGCTCCTAGAGCATGTTATGCTCATCTTCATTGATATCTATATCAAAAAGGGTTCAAGAAAGGTACTGTTCATGGCAATATTTACATACAAAGAGATAAAGATAATTTAACAATCGTTGAGGTATATGTGGATGATATAATATTTGGTAGAAATGATGATCAACTAAGTAATAACTTTGCTACAAATATGCAAAGTGAGTTTGATATGTATTTACTTGGTGAATTGACATACTTCTTAGGGCTTCAAATATCTCATAAAGAGAAAGGAATATTTATATGTCAAGCCAAGGACATCAAGGAAATGCTTAAGAAATTCAAAATGGAAAATTGCAAACCTGTCTTTACTCTGATGGATCAGAGGTTGTAAATATATATGAATGGTAGTCTTCTATATGTAACAGCCTCCCGACCAAATTTTATGCAAGTATTTGGACAAGTAGAAAGATTCCAAGCAGCACCAAAAGAATCACATATTATTGTCATCAAAATAATTCTTCGATATCTAAAGGGCACAACAGAATATGGCTTCTTGTATCCCAAGAGAAAAAATCTCATTATTCAATCCTTTACAGATGAAGATTGGGAACAAAGCGTTGATGATAATAAGAGTACTAGTGGAGCATCAATCTATTTAGGTGGTTGTCTCGTATCGTGGTTGAGCAAAAAACAAACCTCAATTTCATTATCTACAACAGAAGTAGAATACATTGCACCTGCAGTGTGTTATACTGAAGTCCTTTGGGTGAAACAAACTTTGCAAGATCTTCAAGTACAATTTAATGAGCCTATTCCCATATTCTATGATAACACCACTACCATTAGCATCTCCAAGAATCATGTCATGAATTCAAAAACAAAACACATTCCAATAAAATATCATTTTGTTAGAGAACAAGTCACTGAAAATAATATCAAACTTGAATATGTTGGTACAAAAGAAAAAATCGTTGAGCTCTTCACTAAACCTTTACCTCATGAAGCATTTGAATATCTTTTCCAGAAGCTTGGGATTCTCTCATGTTCTCATTAGATTTTCCTTATTCAGAAAATAAAGGGGCAGTGGAAGTGTGTACAGGTCTGCAAGATGGTTGTGTGTCAGTGGTAGTTACCATTTTCCATTAATGTCAAAGGGGGAGAGAAGGTAGTAGGAAGAGGTTCCCTGATCGCAGGGGGAGTACTTGTGTTGTCATAAATTCCAAAGAGGGAGATTTTTTATCTAAAGATGATCTGAGGTTGTCATTGATGTTAAACCAAGAACCAGGGAAGACCCTAAAATTCCATGTCACATTGGGCATCACCATTCATGGTTTCTCATCTCATAACCATTATAGAAATACTCTACTCAAAAATATCTTTTTATCGGTATATAGCTCTCCTTGTGATTCCTCACAGTTTGTAATTTATTCAAGATTTAAGTTAGTAACCCCAATTAGTGGGCTAAAACCCCATGGGATTGTGGCATGGAATTAATCATTGATTTTTTTCGTTGAATAGTCAATAATTAATGATATTTTAAGATCCTAAAATCCCTCCAACATTCTCTATAGAAGCATCTCTCAACTCTATAAAAAGAAATCTCATATATCCTCTGAAATTAGCGATAATGGAATGTTCTCTATAACTTTATCCCTATGAAGTCATAGATAATGAAATTAAAACCCACTTAATCTGAAATCTTGATGAAGGTTGTGACCGAATTTCAAATCTTGGTTCACTATATCTCGATAATATGATCTGTGGAAGTTAGGGTTTTTGTAGGCTCCCGAATTTCATCTCAAAGAGGTGACCTTGGTAAAATCATCCTAATTCTCTCTCGAAGAAGCATATTAGAATTATGTAAAAGGTGGCGGATAACTCATAGAATGTAGTATTTTGTGTATCAATTTCATAGCCAAAGGAGGAAGCAGTGACATGTGGTACAAGTTTGCTCTACTAAACTAATCCATAATTACATCATTGTGAGAGATTGGGCATAAATTTTCCTTGAAGAATCCAAATCGGGTCAGACCCATGGCATTGGAAATAAGACTCAAAGGGCTACTACAAGATCGCATATGACATATTAGGGATCTTTAATCACAGAGATACATAATATTCAATATTGTTCTCCTAGAAAGTAAGAAAAAAACTAGATCAAGTGTTGTTAAGGGCTGAAAAGGACCAGATTTTCCAGGGCAACAAAGAGTAAGGTGCAAAAAAATGGTGTAGCAGAAGTAAGATCTAGGTAAGTATCTTTTGTATATTAATTTTCATCTCTTAATTCCATTAGGTTCTTTGTATTCTAATTTGTTTTTTTTGTTTAGCACTAACATATGCTCTATAGGATGAGGTAACTTTTTCTATTATCATGTCATGGGTATTTCCTTGAAGACATTTTGCTGGTATTATATATTCATCAAGAGAAGACCCAATGCATAATCTAATGTTCTTATGAGTGAGAAAGGGTAGCATGACAAGAGCAACAATCAAGGTGTAGAATAACAAAAATAAGTTCACCAGATGAAGTCTTCAAGTGGGCAGTATTGCATACAATCATTATAAAAGTATCATTATACAAAGTCATTATAAAGCATCATTGTAAAATTTGTACAAGTGTCTATCTACCAAGAGTTGAAGAGGCAATGTTGGGAGGTCCATGATCATCATTAGGTTCTTGTTTCATAGTTGGGTTTATCATCTAGTATGTCCTATTCTTCTACATCATTCTATATCATTGTAAAGTGGACCATTTTCCCTAGTACGAGAATTCTTCTATAAGGTGGTAAGGTGGTGCAATGTTGGTGCATGAAGTCACCAATAGGTTCAATCCTTTGAAAACATGAGGGTGGTAGGGTGGTGCTAGGGTGATTTGTAGCTCATTGGGTGTTGGGGCAATCATTCAATTGATAGCTGAAGAATCTCATCCATTGGAGAGTCCAACCAGTGGGAGCTGGAGAAGAATGATTTTATAGATTCTATGAAGTTGGAGCTTTCTTTTCAATTGGAGTTGAAGATTAAAGAATTATTAAAAAAGTGTTCAGGTGGATTTTGTCTCGGAGGGGGTTTCCACCTTAAAAATTGTGTGGAATTTTGTTCATTTTGTTTATTGTTATCATTATATAAACACCAATAATAATTGAAGATTAACTAATGCTATGAAAGATTAATAATAATACTAATTGAAAGGAATACTAATTCACCCCGCCAAGTATTTCCAACAATTGGTATTAGAGCTTGGTTCCTTCAATAGCAGTTTAACAACTAGAAGGAGATCATGTAGCATACCAATAATGGTGTACCTTTGTTCAATGAAATTAATTATGCACTCTGGAAAGGAACAATGGAGGCCTATCTCTTGGCGCAAGGTTACGAAGTGTGGGACACTATTCAAAAACACCAACCGTGGATGGAAAAGGTAAGAAGCATTTGGTAAATGATGCAAAAGCAAAGAATATTATTATTAGTGGACTTATTGAATCTTCTTATCATAAGGTGTTAGGTTGTAAAACCGCCAAAAATGTATGGGAGAAGCTTGAGAACATATATGCAGATGACTCAAATGTCAAAGATAACTCATCATCTGATGAAGACAGTGACAGTGAAGAAGAAGCTAATGAGAGAGTATTGTTTATGGCCAAGCACAATAAACAAGAGGTATCAAACAATGAAGAAGAAGGGTTGGCCATAGAATAATTTTCTAAGGAGGCAACAAGCTTATAAAAGAGCTCAAGGATAAGAAGATCCATTCCGATACTCTTGAAGAAGAAGTTGAAGAACAAAAATGCATTGAGGAGTCACTTCAAAAGAAGTTGGAAGAAAGTAATCAAGAAATGGAAGCACTAGAATCCGAAGTAGTCTCACTACATAAGGAGTGAAGAAGGGAAACACTGTATAAAACTATGCCAATATCTCAAGGGAGTTGGAAGAAATCAATAATACAGTGACACGAGACCTCAAGAGAGAAGTCCAATAGAAGCAACAAGAACTCGACACAACATTTGCAGAGATTAGCAAGATCACATAATAGATGAAGGAAGCAGAAATTGGAAGGAATAAATCTGATCAAAGATACATATCCATTGTTGACCAAAAGAAAAGGGAATTAGAAACATCTTCAATAGAAATAAGTAGGCTCGGGATTGAAAATGAGAAGCAAAAAGAATAGATACAGGTTCTCAACTGAGAAGTAGAGAAGACCACTCTTCTCAAGCTACAGGTTGAGGAGGCATAAAAAAGAAGGAAGATCTTGAAAAGATGGTTTCAAGAGGATCTTTCTCAAAAGCAAGAAGAACTTGATGCAACCCGTGATGAGATCAACAAACTCAAGGGAACGCAAAAAGAACACATACAAGATAACACAGATGAAGAAGAAAAAATGAAGGCAATTAAAGATGGTAAAGCTCCAATTGATGAAGGTACAAGCTCCACATCTTTGCAAGATGATTCTAAGAAGGAATTTGATCAAATTGAAAAGCCAAATAATAATGTTTCAACTCCAAAGAAAAAGATCAAAGCAATCAAGAACAAAGTACCAAAACAAACTAGAACACTGCCTCCAAAGAAGAATGAAAAATCTTCTAGGTATGTTGATTTATTTAATGGTTAATGCTTTTTATGTGCTAACTATGGACATATGTGTAGGGATTGTGAAGCTTTTGACAGGTATAATCATTATCTGCAAAACCCTAGAAACAAGTTTGTAGGATGACGAGACAGGTTCCAAAATGATTTTGTCATAAGAGAATAGGTGCTAAATGGGAAAAATATTGAATGTTTCAAATTCCATAATTATGGCCATAGTTCTTGCTGTTGCAGATATAAGATGGAATCACTTATGGAAAAAATTGAATGCTTCAAAGTGTCATAACTATGGGCACACGGCTCGAGATTGCAGGAATAAGAAGGTTTGGAAAAGGAAATAGGAGGAGTCTAGGTAGCAGTACATGGCACAAGTCCACGATTGACAGGAATGTAGTTTGAACAAGATGGTAGTTTCATTAAAGGTTAAGGGGGAGAAAAATAGTTGAAGGATTATAGGTTACCAGGAACAAGGCAAGATTAGTCTACAAAGGATATGCATAGGTTGAAGAAATCAATTTTGAAGAAACATTTTCACCAATTGTTAGAATGGAAGTCATCCAAAAGTTTCTCGCTTATGCATGTTCAATAAAAATAAAAGTCTACCAAATGGATTTTAAGTCAACATTTCTAAATGACGAATTAGAAGAAGAAGTTTACATCGAACAACTTGAAGATGTTCTATTATCATAGAAAGAAGACTATGTTTTCTCATTAAAGAAGGCTTTGTATGGTCTCAAGCCAGCTCCCAGAGCATGGTATTGTCATCTTGATAGATATCTACATCGAAAAGGGTTCAAGAAAGGTACTGTTGATAGCAATCTTTATGTACAAATAGATAAAGATAGTTTAACAATCATTGAGGTATATGTGGATGATATATTATTTGGTAGCAATGATGATCGACTAAGTAATAACTTTCCTACAAAGATGCAAAGTGAGCTCAAGATGCCTTTACTTAGTGAGTTGACATACTTCTTAGGGTTTCAAATATCTCAGCAAGAGAAAGGAATATTTATATGTCAAGCGAAGTACATCAAGCAAATGTTCAAAAAATTAAAAAATGGAAGATTGAAACCTCGTCCTTACTCCAACGGTAACAGGTTTCAAATTGATCATAGATGACTTACCTAAGGATGTGGACCAGATGTTGTACAGATCTATTATTGGCAGTCATCTATATGTAACAGCCTCCTAACTAGATGTTATGCAAACAGTTGGACAAGTAGAAAGATTCCAAGCAGCATGAAAAGAATCACATATTATTTTCATCAAAAGAATTCGTCAATATCTAAAGGGCACAAATTAATATGGCTTGTGGTATCCCAAGGGCAACAATCTCATTATTCAAGACTTTATAGATGTAGATTGGGCAAGAAGCATTGATGATCATAAAAGTACTAGTGGAGCAACATTTCTATCTAGGTGGTTGTCTCGTATCATGGTTGAGAAAAAAGAAAACCTCAATCTCATTATCCACAATGGAAGAAGAATACATTGCAGAGGTATCTTGTTGTACTCAAGTCCTTTGCATGAAACAAACTTTGCAAGATCTTCAAGTACAATTCAATGAGCCTATTCCCATCTTCTGTGATAACACCAGTGCCATGAACTCTCCAAGAATCTTGTCATGCATTAAAACAAAAGACATTTCGATCAAATATCATTTTACTAGAGAACAAGTCCCTGAAAATAATATCAAACTTGAATATTTTGGTACAAAAGAACAAATAGTTTATATATTCACTAAAATGTTCCCTCGTGAATCATTCGAATATCTTTGCTAGAAGCTTAGGATTCTTCGAAGCTCTCATTAGATTTTCCTTATTCAAAAAATAAAGGGGGAGAGGAAGTGTGTACATGTCTGCCAGATTGTTGTGTGTCAGGAAGAATTACCCTTTGCCATTGATGTCAAAGGGGGAGATAAGTTAGTAGGAAGAGGTGCTCTGATCGCAAGGGGAGTACTAGTGTTTCCATCAATGCCAAAGGGGGAGATTGTTGATCTAAAGATGATCTGAGGTTTTCATTGATGTTAACCCAAGCGGTACGAAGGATGAACCTAAACTTCTATGGCACATTGGGCATCATCATTCATGGTTTCTCATCTCATAATGATTATAGGAATGTTATAGTCAAAAATATCTTTCTATCATTCTATAGCTCTCCTCTTAATTCCTCATGGTTTATAAGTTATTCAATATTGAAGTTACTAACCTCAATTAGGGGCTAAAACCCAATGGGGTTGTGGCATGGAATTTATCATTGATTTTTTTCATTGAATAGTCAATAATTAATAATTTTTTAAGCTCCTAAAATCCCTCCAAAAATCTCTATAGAATCCCCTCTCAACTCTATAAAACGAAATGGTATATATCCGCCAAAAGTAGTGATCGTGGAATTTCACTATAACTTTAGTTATGCGAAGTCTTAGATGTTGAAATTTAAACCCATTTGAGCCAAAATCTTGATGAACTTCATGATCAAATTTCAAATCTTGGTTCGCTATATGTTCGGTGATATGATCTGTGGACGTTGTGGTTTTTGGAGGCTCCCGAATTTCATCTCAAATAGGTGACCTTGGGAAAATCATCATAACTCTCTCTCTAAGAAGCAGTTTTGAATTCTATAAAAAGTGGTGGATAGTGCATAGACTTTAGTTTTCTATGTATCAATTTCAGAGCTAAAGGAGTAAACAGTGACACCTAGCATGATGTACAAGTTCACTCTACTAAACTAGTCCACAATTAGGTCATTATGAGAGATTAGACATAACTTTGCATTGAAGAATCCAAATCAGGTGAGACCTATGGCATTGGTAAGATGACTCAGAGGGTTACTATAGGACCAAATATCACATATTGGGGATATATAATCGTAGAGATACAACAAATTCAATATCATGCTCCTAGAAGGCAAGAAAAAAACTATATCAAGTGTTGTCAAGGGTTGCAAAGGACCAGACTTTCTAGGGCAGCAAAGAGCAAGGTGCAGCAAAATGGTGTAGCAGAGATAAGCTCCAGGTAATTATATTTTATATATGCATGTTAATATATTAATTTCATTATGTTATTTGTATTCTAATTTGTTGTTTTTGTTTAGCAATGACATATGCTCTGTAGGATGAGGTAAGTTTTGCTATTATCATGTCATGGGTATTTCCTTGAAGCCTTTTTACAGGTATTATATAATCATCAAGAGAATACTCAATGCATAATATAATGTTCTAAAGAGTGAGAAAGTGTAGCATGACAAGAGTAGCAATCAAGGTGCAGAATAGCAACAAGAAGTTCACCACATGAAGTCTTCAAGTGGGCAGCACTGCATACAATCATTGTAAAAGTATCATTGTAAAGAGTCATTGTAAAATAATCATTGTAAAAGTTGTACAAGTGTCTATCTTCCAAGAGTTGAAGAGGCAACTTCGAGAGATCTAGGATCATCATTAGGTGGTTGTTGCATAGTTGGGGTTATGGTCTAGTGTGTCTTCATCTTATACATCATTCTATATCATTTTAGAGTGGAACATTTTCCTTGGTAAGGGAGTCCATTCTTATTTTATTTTTCTATAGGGTGGTAGGGTGGTGCTAGGCTAGTTCATGAAGTCACCAACAAGTTCAAGCCTGTGAAACTTGAGGGTGGTAGGGTGGTGGTAGGGTGAGTTGTAGCTCATTGTTTGTTGGGCCATCCATATAGTTGACTACTAAAGAATCTAGGGCATTGGAGTGTCCATCTAGTGGGAGCTGGATAAGAATGATTTTCTGGATTCTTGGAAGTTGGAGCTTTCTTTTCAATTGGAGTTGAAGATTAAAGAATTATTAGAAAAGTGTTTAAGTGGTTTTCTTCCCAGATGGGGTTTCCACCTTAAAAACTGTGTGCATTTGTGTTCCTTTTATTTACTGCTATCATTTTACAAACACTGATAATAATAAAATATTAACTAATGCCTAGAAAGATTAATAATAACACTATTTGAAAGGAATATTGATTCACCCCACCCCTAGTGTTTCCAAAAAAATCTCCCAAGTGATCAATTTGAGTACTTAAGGCAAAGACTGGGAGTAATTCATCTTACCCCCCTCATCTATGTCTTCCTCAAGAGGAAGAAAATAATCCAATGGACACTCAACATATTATTAGAAGGTTGTCAAGTATAAAGGATCAACAAGATGGTGGGAGCTATGTCACAGGGAAAGCATGATCTTTTTTGTTGCTTTGATTTCAAAGGGGGAGAAGTGAACCAAAGGGGAGCAACATCGAAAGGAGGATAACTAACATAAACATGATGAGTACACCTTGTTTTTATGCTTTTCTTTTGGTGTTGTCATCAATATCAAAGGGGTATAATGTTAAATATAAATTGTCATTGATGGAAAATTCATAGATGGGTGCAAGAAGAATAATCAATGGTCAATTCAAATTAGGAAGATCATCTCAATAGCTCTTGGAAAATACTCAGATGGATAGATATCAAAAATAGCTTTTCAATAGTATATCGAAGTCCAAAAAATACCTCATGGATTGAAATTTATTGACAGTCAAAGTCATCAAGAAAAATACAAATTTGGTTAGCGCTAAGAACTCCTCAATGTAGTCGATGTACATGTGGTAACCAAGAAGGTACACACATGGACCATGTAGGAAAAATAAAAATTTCATAAGGTTTTTGAACTCAACACATCAACACAAAATTGTTCAAATTCTGTAGTAGAGGTCCCCATGGAATACATGTAACCCCAATAGATGTTCCCCAAAAGTTAAAAAGATAGGTGTGAGGGGAAAATCTTGGGATAACAAAGTGTCAAGAGTACGTGGCTAGGTAACATAGAAGGACAACACAACTGTGGAGAGAGAGGTGATTGGTGCACGATACAACAATGGGGTCTCCGCAACCACATCACCATGGAAGATCTAAAGGCATTGGGAGTTTGAAGCTCTAGGGTGTTAGGGAATTGTTTTGTTATCACCTAGCCATTTCTAACTAGGTGGAATGAAATACACCATGTAGGATTAATTTTTCCATAGTAAATTCATTTTCACCATGGTAAATAATTTAGTAAACCATTTTTATTAAATTATTTTATGATTAAAATTGAAAAATCCCATGAGAATAATTGAATAAATCATTATTTATTTAATTTTCTCTAGGAATAATTATTAAATCATTGTTTGATAATTATTCATTGTCACATTTGACTAAATCCCCTAGGAATAATTAAATAAGTAACTATTTCTTTATTATTCCTTAATTCTATTATTGGAATAATTTTTAAATTACTTTTTCATAATTATTTCAATTTCACACCATTCTTAATCCCAGCGAAATAATAATAAATCATTTTATTTATTAATTACTTCTAAATAAAGATATTTGACCATTTTGAATATATTTTCCCTCTCCAAAAAATATAATAAAATATTCTTAATGGTTAGATCTTTATTTGTGCAATATCATTTTATTATTCTCCATTCTCAAGATTAACTCAATACTTTTTAATAAATAGGAGGGTTTTCCATTAATTCTTCACCATTATCATTATCATCACCACCATTATCGTCTCTTTTTATCTGAGCTCCCACTTGAGTTCTCCACATTGTTTTGGATTTTCAGACATTAAGAGAGAGAATTGGTTACTCAAGCATCAAGGACATCAAAGGACCCATCCCATGGAGGGGGATTTGCAGACCCTTTTGTAGATCTCCTTCACTAGGTGTTATCAATGAAATATTTATTAATTTTAAAAGTATTTCATTTTGGGTTATTACATTGGATACGTATATTTTTGTTTGATGTTTTTGATCATATATTTTATTTTGTTGCATTTTTTCCAAGTTTTATTACATGTCTGAAGCATAAGAAACCACAAATTGTGGTCAAGGTCATGTGTCACCTAGTGACTTAAGTGAAGTGTTTTTGGTACACCTTCCCAAAAATATCACACTAAAAAATGGTGATTCCACTGGTGTAATAATTGAGTTCTTAGGTGAGTTAAATTTCAATAAATTTCACAGTATTATATAACTATTTTTAGCCTCTCAATTTCTATTTATAGCATTATTTCATTTTTTTTCAAATTTTCTAATTTTGGTGGTTTTCTGGTTCTTTCTGCAGGTCATAGGTACTAGCTGAGCAGGAGATGGAAAAATATATGCGAGATCTACCCAACAAGATTCCCAGTAGAAAAAACACTTTTCAGCCCCAGATCTACATTCCAGAGTGCACTTTTTGGACCAAAAACTGTGTTTTCCATTGTTCGAGGTTAGTACCCGTGTTTTGATTATTTTTGGAGATTTTTTTAGAATCTTTTCAGCTTTGCCAAGAGTGTTGTGTGTAGACTGGGAAAGGTTTATTATCTATTTTTTAGCCTCCCCCATGCCTATATTCTCTTACTTTTTCTCTTTGAGGAAGTAAAAATCCCCCTAGGATTTACAGTACACCTCCACATTATTAGGAAGAGATTGACTAGGTGGGGAGTCTAGGGTTCCAACATTTTTAGCCACTGATTTTCAGACTCTGATGCATTACTTTACAACAATTTTCAATAGTTTTATTCCATATTTTCTCCCTTCAGAGCTTCATTTTTTCCTTTCCCCCTCAAGATCCCCTTGAGCATCCTAGATTTTGTAGCTTCATCTCATCCTTTGTAGCATTTGTCACCTTTGATTTTTGTTGTGTGTCTGCACCATTCATAGAATATTATTTCCTCTAGATATAAGTCCCTTTGGCATTAGGCTTTTTAGGAATTTTGTGTCTTTGAGTAACTTGTTTTCCCTCTCTTGCTTAGCTTCTTGATAGCCTTTTTGGGTGGGTTTTTGTCTACTTGATTGGATATTTATTTTTTTGTCCTTTTGAGAATTATTTACAATATTTCAACACTTTATTTTTAGTAGCACATCGCATTATAAGACATTCTAAATTAACTCATCCACTTGACACATTATTTTCACACACTCACACCCTAAGCGAACGTGAGCTTGGTTAACACCGCCAAGCCAAGACTTGAAACAATACACCATAATAATTCAAACTACATAGAATAAGCCAACTTGGGCAATGGGGCCAAAAAATATTTGTAGTTTAGGTGTAGGATCGGTGGGACAAGCTTCCAATAAAACCCATCGATCACTTACATTGAGACATATAAGTTGACATATTAGGGAGCTTAAAATCCTTCATCATCCCACAGTCCAAAGCCGGAGTGTGTCAAAAACCTAATTGAAAGGGGGTTAGGCTAGGTCATCATGTGGGTGGTTCTCCTCAAGGCTACCAAACATGTGGCAAGAAATCCCCTGTATTAGCATATCACCAAGAATCTCAAGACTCGACAACCCACATGGGATGAAGGTAACTGTATTGACCAATCTTAGGAAAACACCCTATTAGACTGGATGTGGGAAAACATGGGTTCTCTACCGCATCTTTCTCTGCATGGATCTTCTCATAAAGATGAGATTCCATCAAGTAATAAGTTATTTGGAACACCATATGAAACAATATATTAAGGATTGTTTGAGGACTTAGACCACCTATTGGCTAGAGGTCGTTTTCTTTGATAGGACGTGTTTTCTTGTATTAGAGTAGAATCATTAATATATTAAGTTTACACTTAGCATCTATGCACTAGGTGTTTTCTTGTTGTTTGTTGCTCTTTTACTACTACCATCACTTTAGCCCTTAGAGTAATCATTGTCTTTGTTGGACATGACCCAACTTGGTCCAGTTTTGGTCAAAGACTCCACATTTTGAGTAGTGGATTGTGTAGTACCACGAAGCTATATTTACCGCATTGTGTTCTAGGGGCTTCGGGGTGGATCAAAGACCCTCATTTTGTATAGGGTATCAAGGTTTTATGTGATCGTCTTTTCAAGCCCATGGTATTTGGACCATGGTTTTGTAGCGATGTAGTGCATATAAATAGATGTAATGCTTTGTTGAAGATGATGATAGATTTGATGTACACAAGTGATTGTATCTTATGTTTTTTAGTCTTTGTTTCGAGCCTTAAGGGAAGGCTCCATAGTTGAGTGTGCAAATACCTTGGAAGGGTTTGCAACTTAGTGTGTGCAGGTTGAGAAGTTGAACATATTAAAGAGATTCATCTTAATAAAATGAGGAGTTTTGCTAAATATTATGTATTCAAAAGTATTGTTATGTTTGCTTTCTATTTTTATGCGAAGTAATGATTGCAAGTAAATGTTATGATAGCATAGTTTGTATAGTTCTATGATATACTTATGTTAGACTAAATATGACAAAGTAAGTAGTTAAGTTATACAATGCAGTAGTGATTTGTATGTTAGACGACTAAGTAAAATATAGAAAATTGAAGTAAAATCCACCTCGTGCAGTCCCTCAAGGCTACAGAAACCTAGTTCTACAACCACCCACAGCCACGTCGGGTGAGACTACTATATACTTGTAGGTCATTTTGAAAAGGGCTAGTGTCTGAGGATTTTGTTGGTGTGAACTCCAAGCCGAACATAGGTCAAACCCAACCAAGCCAACAAATGCTTACATTGTCGGGACCGAGATTTGTTTGAGCGATATGTGGATGTTGCATCCACCAAATAAGGAAATACAAGATTGGGTAAATCATAAGGAATGATAATTCACAACTCATGAGAATAGAAATTCACGGTTGACAATTGAAGCCTGGTTGCAGAGATATATTTTAATAGAAAAACACAAGAATTTATTCATGTCATTTTATAATGAACTATATGAATGGGTATGAAGGTTGACAAAGAAAAATATTTTTTTTTTAAATGACAAGACTACCAAGTGGAGCCCTAAATTAATACAATGACTCAAGGATACCAACAAAAGCATCTCAAGACTTGTCTATTTTTGGATTGATAGTATCCTGGGAGGATTTATCACTGAATTCGCTATAGCCATGACTGTATCTTATAGTGAATATGCACAAATATTCTTCAAGGGACTATAGGTAAGCATCTAAATTCATTAAAGATGTGGATTAAGATGCTTTATGTGAAAAGGGTATGCTACGAATTCAATCACATTGTTGTTTGGATGAAGAGGAAATAAGTTTGGACCAGAAACTGGGTCTACGCAAAGTGGAAAGAGATACACAGTACATTGCGAGTTGAAGAAATTTATTGAGACCAATTATAGTCCCTTGTTAGGTGAATCCGAGAGTGAAGAAGAAGGAAGTGACCCTGCAACCCCATGACATTCTCCCTCCCAACCTAAAGGTGCACTGAAGTTAGGAGCTGAGAATAATCAGGAAATCTTTGGGTTGTTCCGTACCTATACTACCCTTACCCCTCATCCCCCTCCCCCTAATTAGCCTACACTCCCTTCCCCTCCCAATAATATTTCAAGAAGAATGGTTGGTGACATTAATGTACTTGTTTTTATAGGACTTGGATCAGATGATCTAGAGAGTTCTAGTTTGTAGCTGGACTAGTATGGAAAGAAAGAAAAATTAATGCAAAATATGTAAAGAAGGAACATCTCATTATGACATTGTGAGAAAGAGTGTTGACATGGTAAATGAAGCATTCAACCAATCAACTTGCCTCATTGGATGATATTAAGAAAGCATTAATATTAGAGTTTAAGAAGTCAAAGTTGGAGTGGCAGTGCATTACTGAGCTGAAGGAAATCAAATAGACGCCTAATGAAACTACCTGGGAGTTGGATCAATGATTCAAGGTACTAATGGGACAAGTAAGATTTCACATACCCCAGAACAACATAAGGAGTGGTTTATACAGGCATTGCTACCACATATTAGATTACCCTAGACTCAAAAAAAGATATTGGCCCAAGCCGAAGCTTTGGAAATTTCAATGAAATTGGAAGCTTCCCTGATAGGAGATAGCCATGTAGGAGTGCAGTAGATTCAAAGTCAGCTAGAAAGTTTTACCTTGGAATTTCAAGATCTTAAGAGAGGTAAAGAAGCTAGACCATAAATGTGGTGTGTAATATGTAAATCAGAATACCATTCTAAGGAGAAACTCCATGTGTTTAGAGATTACATGGCTAATGGAGCACCTAATCCATTAAATCCAGGATTAAACCTATGGTGCGAGATATGTAGAACTAGAAACCAACATCACTCTCAAGTGTGTTATTTGTTGTAGAAATATGTGTAGACCCCAAGGCAACTATTTTTCAACTTTTGTAAATTAGTAGAACACGATGAGAAAATTTGTCGAAGTTCTGACTTGATGGTCGAGCACAATGCTAATGCTTATAGAATGAAAGATGAATGACGTGCACATAAGGATAAAGGAGAAAAAGCTAGTCGAGAAGGTTTCCAAGGATGAGGATGAGGACAAGGATGAGGAGATGGTTGAGTATGTAGATAGATCCTTTGCTATAATGGAGGTCAAGTAGGTCATTTTGTAAGAGATTGTAAAAATCCTATTACAACTTCAAAGTACTGCTAATCTTTTGATCATGTGATAGAATAATGCTTGGTCTTTCTGATGAATATGAAGGAGAGAAGGAACTATCAACCCACACAAAATCTACAAATGATGATTGTTGAACCAAGGGAGGATGTTGGGGTGGGGTCCCCTGGGTCAGTTTTGGGGTTGAAAACCCAAGTTTTGATGTAAAATTTGGTAAAATTATGTAAAGTCTCCATAATTTGTGGATGTAGAGTGCATAGATAGTTAGGTGTTAAAAGGGGTTTTAGCCCCTTCTCTATGTAATGTTGAGTCAGTTTTGAGATCCACCCATGGTCCGCAGACCATGGGATTGTATATAAAAAGATATAAATAGGTGTGTCTTAAATAGTCTAAGGCATATAGAAGATAGAGATGGATATCTAAGTGTAAGAGAGGGAAAAAGGGCAAGTAATCAACAGGTAGATATAAGGGAAAAGGCTCTACAATTGAGTGCGCAAAGGCCTAGAGTAGAGTATGCAGTTGAGTGCACAGACCTCTCCAACTAAGTGCGTAGGGAAGTTTTGATTTTGTAACCTCATATTGAAGATCAATAAAGAAGAGTGTTGAAGAAATTCATGTGTTTATATGTTTACTTCTGTTATTTATGTTTGTGATATATGTTGTGATGGAATAATTTCATTCTGAAATAATGATGTATTGATGTGCGACTCTATTAGATAAGTCTTATTATCTATACACAATGCATGTTAAGTATTTACGCGAAGATTATAATAAATTTTGTTATGTTTATTAAGCACTTAAGTAGATCTACATGAACTCAGTTCTAGGGTTATTCTATGGTGTGTGTAAGTGGTTGATTCATCTATTAAGGGTCTGCAAAGACCTATCGTAAACCTTCGCAAAGGTCTAGAGGCCATTTAAAGGAAGTTGTAGTACCGAGCCCTAGGGTCTTATAGATCTGGGCGAAGGAAGATCTAGGGCAATAGAAGACATCACACTGATCTTTAGATGCAGAAACTTGGTTCCAACATCCCCCGATACTGCTTCTAGTGAGACTTCAGCCTGCGTTACGTGGGTTGAAGTTAAAAGGGCTAGTAGCATAGGGTTTTGTTTGGCACTATTAACTCTAAACCTGGGTCAGGACCCACTAAGAAAACAAATGGTTCTATTGCAGGGACTAGGATTTACATTAGGAGATGTGTGATGTCGCACCACTAGAATCCAACCAAGAAGGAAATTGGGAAGTGGTTGGATAGGAAGATTCAAGAATTCATGGTGCAAGAGAACAAGAATCCATGCCTATCAAATGAGCAGTGATTAGACAAATATTTGTACACAGAAATAGATGGAATTTTATTCTGCACCTTCCCAATCGAACTATACGAGTGGATAGCTAATTGGGCAGACGACCAAGGAAGGTGGAGGCTTAACAGTTCAATAGTGTGGACTCTGGAGCTAGTGCGAAGGTTGGAAGCTTCTAAAGACAACATCGCTCATGCTATTGACCACTGGCTCGATTGAATTATAGAAGGATTTTTCATAGATTTTGTGGTTGATACCTTAGTTAGCTACAACGAAGCAGAGCGATGCTTCTTCAAGGGACCACAAGATATGTACCTGAGATCTTTGAATACCTAGATTAAGATGCTCTTTTGTGAGAAACAGGTTATGTCATTGCCTTGATGTTTGGATATATGTGAAGTGGACAAATATTTAGAAATAGAGAAAAAGCAGGCCCTAAATATAGCCTGTTGATTGGACCTATTTTGAGCTACGATGAGGGAATAACCAAGTCCTCACCGCAAAGTGCAGTCCAGCTGATAAGATAGGGTTTTCCACAGATACATCATCCATCCAATCCACCTCCACCCTCTCCTCCAAAGCATACACCTTCGACCACACCGCCGCCACCACCACCGTCGTTCAATATGTAGAACTCAATAAAGTTGTTGATTTTCAAGGGTATAGGGAGCGAAGATACAAATCAATTCTTGTTTGTTGTGAATGTAGTATGGATTGCACAATAGATCACTGATGACAAAATAAATAAGGTGCAATTATTTACTTCTTTGCATGATTGTGCGCTAATATAGTGCTATTTTAATCAATCCTATTTGATCGAGATTGCAACATTTACTTGTCAACCCAGGGCAGGCCTTGTTGTTTTAATGGAGTTTGCATTGTTTGTGCCGATACACTACAACTAAGAATGAGAAAATGGAGAAAATGGTAAAATATGTCACTGAATCAAATTGTTGAATCAAATCCTTCATGTAGAAATAAAACACTTCACAGAATTAAATCACTTCGCAACTACCAAAGTAAGGGTGTGCCACACACTGACTAATATCTACTCTAGCTGGTTACTACCATTCCCTTGATTAACTCAATGTAATAGCATAATATAAATTGGAACAACAGTGAACGTAATTCATAATTTGTACAACAACAACAAGAAATCATATAACCATTAGCGAAACCAGAATGTATACTACCTCTATCACTGCAGTCCTTGCCAATTAGAAGGACCTTTCCTCCTTAATAGGGTGTAGGAATAACACAAAAGTAATTAATGAATCAACTGAAGAATAGTAACATCATCACCATAATGGTTAATATTAAAAATAATTTAGAGTTACAAAAGTAGAGTAACATTACTCTTCTATATGTCGTGTCCTTGTACATAGGAAATTGAGTTCTTTTATAGTTATTACAAACCCAAAATTAAAAACATATCTATCATGAGAATCTCACGATTCTCATGCTGATAAAAAATAATAGTAGCAACAACCTATTTCTAAATACAAATACACATTAGTTAGGATAGCAACTAATTGGGTCTGTTTCTTCCAAAATAAACAATTCCTAATGCTGATAGTTGTTATGTGCATAGTACCCACAACTGCTAGCTCTGGTGCAACAATAATGGTTCAAACTATTATGGAAATCTCTGGTGACAACACCCTTGGTGTAACATCCAACCTTTGTATCAGCGCGTAGTGTAACAACATTCAATGTGTAGCAACAACCTGTAACAGTATACACAGTGTAATAGCAAACTTCTCTGCATTGCTCTATAATTGATCATCACTGCCTGTCTACTCCATGACCTTATTCCCATGAGAAACACCTGAAAAGGGGAAGAGATTCCCAAAATAATGCTCCGATGCTCACCCTAGTTAGCCACAAAAATGAATTAAGTATTGTATTATTCAGTAAAATACAGAAAATAATATTATAGTAGAATAGGTTATAAATGTGAGAAAAAGGGGGATTAATCATGTAAAGTTCATAGGCCTCGATGATAAGAGGATCAAAAATTGGGGAAAGAAGGTGCAACAAATAGGTAAAAAGCCACACCCAACATCTCCCCCCGATTGAGGCAACTGCATGTCCCCATGCAGAATCTCAGCTTCTCCTGCTATACCCCCAATGCAAATATGTAAAATTGTAAGCACGAGTAGTGTCTTCACACGGAGCTCTGTACCCTTGAATTACCATAAACTAATGTGGCCAGGTTCTTCTTCATATTCACATAAGTGGTTTTCTAGATGATACTCTTCCACTGGCAACCAAATTAGAGGAAATATAAATTTGACCCCAATCCAGAATGCCCCCAATGTCTGCACGATCTGAGCATACTTGGGAACCTGTGTAATAGCAGCCACGAAATTTTTGTATTCAAAAGGACCCCATTCTTGCAACTCAATGCTACAAGCCTCGATTCATTTAAAACATCCTGCTGGTGCTCAACTTTTGATATGTGCATGTAGATTGTGGCAGATCCTCAAAATCATTTTCCTATAGACGATTGACTATTCCCTAATCTCTAGAGTGCTTAGGAATAGCTTAAACTCACGCCTAATTTCATAAACCATCCCTGGTTCAGCTCCGACCCACAATGTTGTCCTTTCTTCATTAGCTTCTTTTGATTTCATGGCCAGATGCCACTCAATCTACTTCCTTATAAATGAAAGGAAGGCCCACATCTACAAATCTCCCATATGGGAGAAGACACTTGCTACCATTTTCATGCTGACATACTCACACACGATATTATGAAAAAATTGTTGGGTGTGGAGCTTGATTATCTTCTTTATTCAAAGGTATCATTGCATTGGACCCCATTTCATAATGGGGCAACAATGTCATCCATAAAATATGTGGTGTAGAGGGGGTCCAAGGGGGGCAGCTAAAAGTAGATGTAAAATTTCCTTGTAAAATTTTGTAATTTTGTAGTCAATATGGGTCATTCATTAGGCAAAGATCTAACTGTATAAGTTATGCTTAATTTATGGCTTTTTGCCCTAAAGGGCAACCCCTTGTTATATATGAGGGAATTATTCTGCATCTATGTATATTTGTATTTTGAGTGAGGAAGAGAGAGGAGATTGAGGGTGAAGACTGAATTATAGTGGATCTGTTGTAGGTTGTATCTCTTCAGTTTGCTAGATAATATAAATGGAAGGATTGGCTACTTCTCCGTGGATGTAGCCCAAAGTGGGTGAACCACATATATTTGTGTCTCTCTTCTTTCATGCGTTTTCTCTTTTCTATTTATGCAATATATTTTATGTGTTTTGTTTCTCTGTAATATATATTTTTCTAACAAAAATAGCTTGCAAAAAAAGCTCTTTTCATCAAAATCATAGCAGCAAAAAATCTCAAGAAAAGTACAAGTTGAAGATCCCAAATAAGACATATTCTCAAAAACTTCTTTTAATTCAAATAAATAATATCGTTCCTAAAGGAACACTAGATACAATGGGGATGGCCACTTGCATGCTAGCAGGTTTAGGTCAAAGTACGGAGCTTGGTATTTTCATTCATCAAGTCTGAGTATTGTCGATGTAACTGATATAGATGTTCATCCTTCTTCTTCATGGATTCCTTACGCCTCCATGATTCCCATTCTCTCTCCCATTCTTCCTTTAACCACTTCTCCCTAAGGGAATCCATCATGCTTTTGTGTGCCTTGAGCGAGATCACCCCCCTTTGTAGAGAGAGCACCTACTATTTCCATTTCTGTAGATCTAGTAACAATAACATCTTTTTAGAACACTATCCTTCCTCAGGACCTGATGTTCTCCCACATGCACTATCAATTGAGGGTGTAACAGCCTCCCGAGGGTGAAACTACTCCACTTTGGTTGTTGGTTCTTGTGTAATAGTAGCTTCGTCAATGGATTTTGTTACATTATCCATATCTTCCTGATCATCTTCCATTCTGACTGCCAGTTCTTATGTAACAACAGTGTCAACCACTGGCTCGTGGATATCAGCTTCTCCTTCTTTTCCTTGGTTGTCTTATGTCTACATTGCTGGTTCTTGTGTAACAACAGTTTCAGCCAAGGGTTGTTGTGTATCTATTACCAAATCAATTTATATGGATTGTTCCATCTCAGTTGCTCATTCTTGTGTAATAACATCATCCTCAATGGGTTCTCGTGTGTCAGACTCCCAGATTTTAGTTTGTGTTTCCCTCGAGACGGTGTCTACTAAACGGACTCTAAACCATGTTGTCACTAGCTTCTCAGCATAGGCTATGCACACAGTGCCCAAGACATATCCCCTCCTGGCCCTGTCCACGACCTCAACCAAAGTGTCTAACCCTAGGGCTCTTGCCTCTGCCTTCCCCTCTGCTAATTGTTCCATTAGCTCTCTATTTTCTTTTTCTAAATTTTCAATTCTTAACAACAAGAATTGAATTTCGCTCTTACTAGATGAAGGTGGTTCCTTTGGTTGAGCCTGCTCCTTGTCCTTCTATTCTACTACATCATTGTTTTTCTTTGACATGGATGGAGAATTTGCATGCCCGCTAAGCCTTATCCTCTGCTTTGGCCACCTATCACTAATTGTTTTGTTGACTAGCCTCTTACCAACCCTTACTGTCGAAGGCTGGGGCTACTCCTTTGTCATAGTTGGAGCTTCCTCAAACGTACCTGATTTCCTCCTACAGGTGGTCTTGGCCTTCTTCCTCATGAATTCTTCCCAATTCCTGCCCTGATGACTTAAGGCACCCATCACAATGAGCTTGATGAGGCCATGGTTGGTGACACATGTTTTTAGATGCACAATTGTTTTCACAGCCATGGCCATATGCCTAATGCTTCCTAGCAAGAAGTAGGGCATATTGATAAGTTGACGTTGCTGAAGGCGATTTAGCAATGGAAAATGGTAAATGAACACAATTGTTGCCCTTCCCTCACAAATTTACTTGATGAGGTAGAGGGCATCCCTAGCCCATGGTTGGGGAAGTGAAAACCTGTTGATCTCCCTCCCTTTCTTTACCAATGACTCTTCCTCTTAGAGGAATTCCCCCTTTAGCGAGGGGTCATTAGCCTTGTTGTTAAACCACCTCTTTCCTTCCACTGGTAATCTCATCACTCGAGCAATCACCTCTTCTGTAACCTCCAGCTTCAACACCCTAACCTTCATCTGGTTTCTATGTAAATTCTTTGCAAATTCCATGGTAACTCCACCGTTGGATTCCTCCAACCTTTGGAAGAACTCAAACTAGCCTGCGTCCTTGAAAATGTGGCATGCTTTGAGGCAATTTTCTGAGGCTTTTATTGACCCTAGTTCATGGCGAATTGCTGCTCCACCCATTGCTACACAAATTCACTGCTGTTTCTCTTCCTTTGCCTTTCCTTCAAAATTTTCAGGGCAGTCAGCACACTGCTTAGTTGTTTTAGCCTGCAACTATTCTTTTCCCACCTCTTTGAGTGCTCTGAATGGGGATGCAATGCTCCAGCAAGGGTAAATGGTAGGGTGGCACAGCTGAGGATTTCAAATTAGGATTTTTCAATCATGGTTCATACTACGCAGTAATATTTCCATATTAATGTTGTGTTATGGGACGTCTTGTCGAAGGTACACTTCCCCTTTTTGGTATGATCGGGCATTAAGTAACAATAATTACCAGGTCACCATGCCTTAATTGCAAGTTTTTTTGAATAATCATAGGTCATACGAAGGCCATGCCACAATATGATTCTCTCCCCCATGGTTTAAATGTACAACCATCCTCGGCCATCAAAAGTCATGTTAAGTTTCCATAATTACCGAATAAAGCGAATAATAATATTACCTTTGTATGATGTACCTCGGTGACATGAGGATAAGTCATGGGTGACGAGACACGCAAATCTAGCTCTAGTGGTGAGACATGCGAACTTAACTCCAATGATAAGAACCATGATGATGCCTATGGTTTATTGCAATAAAATATCTTATTCTACTTATTTCTAAAAGTTTTCAGCTGCTATAGGTGTAACAACCAAGATCACTAGTATATATTATTAATTTTTTCAAAAATAGAGAAGAAAAGTTCATGTAGCAATATTATCATGAGGTATGCTTTGAAATAACAAATGTTGTTATAGAGCGTGTAACAGCCGCCACACGGTGGTTTTCAACTACTACAGAAATTTTCTGTCCATGCCTCGGAAAAGTTTTCACAAAAAGATATATTTTTTTTTTTAAGATGTAACAGCCATCAACCATAGTTGATTTTCTGCTGTTACACTTATTGGAACAATTAGAATTTTTGCAGCACAAGCAGGCTTTCCCTTTTTCCTATAATCTGAAGATCCAAATTTGTGACAATACTGACGAATGAATCCCCTGAAGTAGGTTTGTGATATAACCAAAGACGGTGCCCATTTGCAAGAAATGGTTCCCTCGCACTATTAATGGTCACCAAATTTACAATCCCATTGTCAAAGTTTGCATCTACCTCATAGGGACCTAGCCATCTCATGCAGAGCTTACCCTTTAAGTCTTTGACTCTTGTGTCATATAAAAGAGTCCAATCTCCTTTCCAGAACTTCTTCTTCTTAATGAATCTTCCATGCCACTTAGCTCTCTGCTGGTGGATAATCTATGTTTGTTGGATAGAAGCTAACCGTTTTTCCTCCAATTCATTAAGTTGATTCAATCTCTGCTTTTGTGCTATGACCAGATCCAAATTTACCTGCAATGTTTTTCTTATTGTCTTGATTTCAAACTCAATGGGGACTAAGGGATTTTTTCAAATACACAAGTTAATATGCTGAGAATCCCCTAGTATTGCTCCATGTAGTCCTGTATGCCCACAACACTTCTAGAATTTTTTTGGCCCAATTTCTTTGGTGACTAGCCAAAGTCTTAGTAAGGATCCCCTCAATGACTTTGTTAGTTCTTTCCACTTGGCCATTTTATTGTGGATGATAAGGTGTTGTTATTCTATGATTGATTTTATATATTTTCAGCCAACTCCTAGATAATATGGATGTAAACTGGGGCCCTCCATCTATGACTATCTCGCTGGTTATGTTAAATCGGAAAAAGATGTCTTCAAATAGAAAGTCTAAAACAACCTACTCTGTGGCTTTGGTTAGTGCCTTTGCCTCAACCCATTTTGTGACATAGCCAATGTAGACCAACATGTAAGATTTATGTCTAGGTGAAGGATTAATTGGTCCCACAAAATCTAGGGCCCATTTCTCAAAAGGTTCTAAGACGATTTGGGGTTGTAATGACATCTAGTCTAATTGCAATGGTTGGCCCATCCTTTGGCAACTATCACATCCCTTCACAAACTTCTTGGCATCCTAAAATATTGTGGGACAATAATACCCTATTGAAAGGAGTTTGTATCATGTCCATTTATCTGCGAAGTGCGCTCCACAAGGTCCTTCATGACAAGCTTTAAGGATGTCAAAGACCTCATCTTCTCTAACACAAAGTCTGATCTAGAAATCTGGTCCAGTGTAATAGAGATTCCCATCCATCTAGGTATAGGTAGCACTTTGTTATATAATCTTTCTTTTCTCCTTGGAGGACAAATAATATGGAAACTTCCCTGCAGCAAGATAATTGGCTATATCTACATAACAAGGTGAGTAAGTAGAAATAGCAAATATATATTCATCAGGGAAAGAATCCTCAGTAGGAATGCAATTGTCATCAATAGTGTTGGGCATGTAATCCCCCCAAGGCATGTTTTGAAGCTCAAAGCCCAAGTTTTGACTCGATATTGTTGTAAAGACTCCGTCAATTGTGGGCATGGAGTACAAAATGTATGATAGAGTCACAGGGTTGTCCACCCTAGTCTTGTAATGTAATGTTGGCCTACCCATGGTCCATTGACGATGTGATTGTATAAATAGAGTGAGGCTCTAAGTGTAAAAAGAGGGATAAGGAAGCGAAAAGAGAGGATAGAGTCAAAGTGACTACGTGTATCTTGGGTTGTAGGGTAGAAGAAGGCTCTGGAGCTAAGTAGGCAAAGGCCTAGTAGTATGCAACTAAGTGCACAGATCCCTACAGCTGAGTGCGCAGGGCGGAGTCGAGCTTGTAATCGAAGAAGAGAATAATAAAGAGAATTTTTATCATAATTATGTGCATCTATTCTTGAGTTAATGCATGCTTGTTATAAATTACAAATGTATTGTTTATTTAGTGCGCACACCTGTATGAATGATTTATATTACTAAGTATAACTTAACACATACAAATAGGCTAAATTAATCAACTAATAGTGGAATACTAGTAAGGACTTGGGTAATAACAGCGTTCAGCCCCCAAGTATAGCTGCACAAAGGCAGCATCTCAAGCTACGAGGTACAGGAAAGTGCATGTAGCAATGTACGCATAGGGTCAAACCATGGACCACTTGAACCCATCAGACATCTCTAGGGTGTGAAACCTAATTCTAGCACCCTCCCATACTACTTTGGGTGAGACCTCAGTCCGCGCTCCGCAGACTATTGCCAAAAGGGCAAGTAGTGCTAGGATTTGTTTTGCTAAATCACCTCTGAACCTAGGTCAGGCCCTAATAAGCCAATAAATGGTTCCATTTCTGGGACTGGGATCTTCTTAAGAGATGTCTGATGTCATGTCACTTGAATCTGATAAAGAAATAAATGGAAGAGTGGTTGGACAAAAAGATTCACGAGTTCGCAGCACAGGAAAATAAGAATCCATGAGTATCAAAGGAACAGTGGTTAGGGCACTACTTATATACAAAAATTCGTGAAATTTTCTTTGCATCCTTCCCCTCTGAGTTGTATGAGTGGATTGTGAAGCTAGCAGATAGTCAGGGAAGGTGTAGGCTTGACAAACCTATTGTGTGGACTCCAGAGTTGGTGCGCAGATTAGAAGCATCAGGAGATAAGATCACACACGTTGTAGACCATTGGCTTGATCGAATTATTGGAGGGTTTATCACCGAGTTTGTAGTAGACACTTCAGTCAGCTACAGTGAGGCAGAACAATGCTTCCTCAAAGGACCATGAGGTAAGTACATTAAATCTTTGAACACTTGGATTAAGATGCTATTGTGCGAAAAGTGGGTTATGTGAATAAATTTAGTTTTGGCGCTACGTGAAGTGGGAGGATATACAGAAACGAAGGTAGCGAAGAATTAGAAACTAGTGCCTTGATTTCACCTCCGTGGGAGAGTGAGGAGGAGCTTGCAAAAGTTTCACCAAGAAGTGCGATCAACCAGATAAGACAACGAATTTCATGCATACCACCCCCACCTACACCACAAATAGTTTCACCATCTTCATCCCCATCTTCACTCACACCACCTCTGCCACCACCGCAGTTCAATATGGAAAGGACAATAAAATTTATGGTGCTCAAAGGAGTAAGGAATGAATATCTGGACCAATTTTGGTTTATGGTGAAGGCTGTATGGGAAGAACAAGGAGTCACATATGACAATATAAAGAAGGCAACGCTAGTGAGCGCATTGCAGGATTTCACATTAACATGATATGTTAAGCATTCCAATGAAAATCCAAATGCAGGAATCACGGATATCCAAGTAGCACTAAATAGGGAATTTAGCAAACCAAAATCAGAGACACAATCAATTATTGGATTTAAGGAAATTGTGATGCTACCAGGAGAGACCACCTGGGAGCTAGATCAGAGACTAAAGTGTATGATTCGGGAAGCCAACATGACCTTGATGGATAGGCAACACCATGCATGGTTTGTAGTGTCACTAATGATGCATCTAAGGAACGCACTGTCACAGGAGAGCCTATGCAATCAGGTCGACGCCTTAGATATCATAATGAGACTGCACGAGACCCGATACATGATCCTAACTTGGGGGATCAAACAAACCCATGAGCAATTGAAAAGCTTGTGTCTTGATATGCAGAGTTTGAAACAAGATAGGACACCTCACCCAGAAGTGCATGCGGAGGTATGGTACATAAAGTGTAAAGGCCAAGGACATGATGAGGACCATTGTCTAGTCTTCGCAAACTACCTAGTGGGAGGAGGGATGATGCCATTAAGACGAGAGGCACAAGTAGGACTGAGCATGACACCTGCATTATGGTTCATGATTTTTCAGATAGGAGGGAAGCATGCTATAGATAACTTCCATCTATTACAGAAGTATATGTAGACATCCCAACATTTGCTCCATAATTTCTGTAGGCTAGTAGGCTATGATGAGCGTACCTGTAGAAGTTACGAACTGATCATGGATTAGACTCCTACCTATAGAGTTCAGACCAAAATGCGAGCCCTCCATCAAAATGCAGGTATGGCACACACTGGATTTCAAGGGCGCGAATGAGGTCAAGGTGGAATGGGACCAGGAAGGGGTCACAGATCGCTGATTTGTTACAAGTGAGGAGGACCAGGGAATTATGCCCACGATTGTACAAAACTGATGAGAGAATCATGTTTATATTGTACCCAGTTTCATAACGAGATGGAAGACTACCCCACACTGATAGCGAGGTTGCACGATAAAGGAACACTCCAACCTTCCCCAGCTCAGAACCTACAAATGATGAGGTTTGAACTACATGAGGGAGACTCAAATGTAAACATCATGCTTAGAAGTAGTATCACGACAGGAGATGACTAAAGTAAGTAGCCTGAAGGGAGTGCTTGGGTTCGCAAGGCTCCAACAAAGGAGCTAGAGTTTGAGTTGGAGTGTGTGAAGGAGACATTTATGGAAGCTAAGAAGAGCTTCACGGAAGCCTCCACTTCAGGTAGTAAAGACAAATTAGAACCAACGATGGACCCACCAACACTCACTACCTTTATGGAGACATGCATGAAGTTGTTGCGTGACAACAAAGCAGTGAAGGGACTACAAGAACTCATCACTAGATGTGCTCAACCCGAAGAACTGTGTGTAGTCTAGAAGCTCGGGAAGCACACAACGTGAATAGGAAGGGAGATGAGATTGAATACACAAATCAGGGAATATGAAATGGATCAAGTGATTTTAAATCTAGGACCAGATGTGAATTTCCTGCCAAAGTAGATGTGGGAGTGCATAGGCAGGCCTGCGTTGCAATGGTCTCCTATTCATTTGAGAATGGAGAACCAGCAAAAGATCCTACCAATGGGAAGATTGCAGGGAATAACGATAGATATCGAAGGTGCGAGAACGCTTGCAAATTTCAAAGTGATAGAGATTGTTGATGACAACAATCCCTATCCCGACGCTACTAGGAATATATTGGGCCACTAATATGAATGGAGTGATAAATCTAAAGAAGCGCAAGATGAATTTTGAGGGAAAGTCACTGCACGTAGTGGTACCTCTAAACCCTGAAAAAGGATCACGCTACACAGAACCGGTGCATGATTGGGACAATGACGAAAATCTAGACTGTATCTACAAGATAACCGCACAAGAGAAATATTAGGTGAATCCAACAATGGATGGCAAGATTTCATGGGAGCGCAAGGCTCTTGCACCTCAGATTCAAACGAGGAGACAAAAAGATGGTAGAACCAGTTACATGAGGTAACCACACTCAACTGAAAATGATGATAATATCACTACGCTATATATCAACGGAAGCAATAAATCTGCCTATGTATGACGGGTTGAGCGAGGAAGATGATTTCATGAACGAATTTGAAAAAGTACCGAAACAACAATGTTTCAACAGTCTAAAATGGGCATTGCACGCTGCGCCCACAAGGTGGTGGGGTATGCACTAGCAGCATTTTGAGGACTGGCGGGAATGTAGCAGGATGATGCTCATATGGTTTGGAAAGCCTCAGATGTAGATGGAAGTGGGTATGATGGACAAAATAGCTTGCACACGTACATCTCCAAATTCGTATAGGTGTATGGTATGCAGTCTGCATGAATGCTGATGCAGGAGCATTCAACCCAAGAGAAAACCATTGTATTTTAATAGACATAGGGGGGTCATGTGTTTTAAGGAAGTTGGATTCCTAAGTGTTGAATTAATGTAATACAATTAATATTTAGGCTTTTGAGTGAGTAGGACAGGAATTAATTAGATAATGTGAGATATTTCGTAAATGCTCTCGAATGAAGGACAACATGAGTGGTTAATAATGACGAGATTTAAAAGTCAATTATAACCGTTAAGGTAGTTTCATGATTCGAGGAACTAGAGAGGATTCTTAGGGATTAACTCAAGTTAGAAGTGGACGTAGAGGACATTTAGGATTCAGTTCAGTAGATTAAGGATCTAAACCAAAATTAGTTCAACAGAACCTTTCTGGTATAGATGTAATCCTACAGGCAGAGTGTAGGGAGAGAGGCCAATGACATTGAAGACTAGGCCTGAGAGATAGAAAGTCTCGATATGTAATCAGTTTTTCATATTTATATATACAAAGGTTTATTCCAAAACTATATACATGTGTGAAATGAATATTGAATGATTGAATTACATGAAAGTTATATATTCTGTAACAGAGGTTATAGGCAAAGTTCTGTAGAAATATGCAGAGGATAAGAATGATTCAGAGGGATCATAGTGGGTCTTTCAATCCAATTGAAGGATCAGAGTGAAGCTTTGGAGAGGTAGTGATATGGGAATTCGTGGAGTTAAGCTAAGAGAGAGTTGAGCAGTGGAAGAGAGGAAGGTTGAAACCTTGAAGAAAAACTTGAAGCTAGAAACATTGAAGAAATAGTGAAGTCAAGAAAAGGGATGAATGAAGAATTGAGGTGTTAGTACACAAGAACCGTTGGATCTCAGAGATCAACGGATGAGGTTCTTAGATGAATAGCGGCCAAAATTAAATCACGTAGAATATCTACGATCATTGGGCATGAACAAGTCCGAACGTTAACTAAGAAGAAAGGCAGGTTTATAAGTGGAAGTGGTATTTCGGGTGAGGTAGAAACCATAAGTGGTAAAAAGGAGTGGACACCTGATTCCACTAACCGAGTGACATGTAGCAGCAGAGGAGAGATAGGAAACCACTTTTTTTCGTGGGTAATCCTCGTGCTATTTGTCCACCCAAAATCCTTGTGAACCATTGGATCTTATGGGAGGTGATTGACGGTGGAGCATCAACAAATTGTTTGAAACTTCGGAGTGAATATTGACCATTCGATCGGAGAATGCAATGGACGGCAGAGATTGAGCCGATCAGAGATCAGAGAATGGAAAGCACAGTGGGAAGGAGATGTTTCTGATGTGCGGGCCAGATGATTTATGAACGCAGGTTCATTCTTTTGGAAGTTCGACAAGGGCTATGGATTGGCAGAAAAGTTAAGTTTATGAATGTTTATGTGTAGTTCTATTACTAAAGAATTATAATAGAAATAAAGTGCCGAGAGAGGGTTTTGTGGTTAAGTCTGATATATCAAAGAAAAGTGTGGAGTTGTATTATATGCGGCTTAAGGTTTAAACTAAGGCTTATGAGGGTGAATGAGTCCTGATAGAAAGGAAAGGATGGATTAAGGGTTAGAATTGGTTAGTCTATAAATTATTTTGCAGAGATTAAGAAAGGAGCCTTAACCATATTCTAAATGAATGTTTGACTCCTTAGAGAGTTAAAATTCCTGGGACAAATGTGCTTATGCATTTTACATGCATACTATGGGTGTAAATAGGGGTAACCCTACGTCAAACACACACCATCCTCATGATAGAAAATAGGACTAACAAGCATAAGCAGGCAATATGATGACGCGAATGACAAAGTATGATAAGACCAAGCACACCAATGACTATCCATGTGGAAGCCTTTGACAAAGTCTGTGAAGTACTGAACATGGTCCACCATGTGAGATGCATTAACTGGGACCTATGTGTACTAGCAGCTCTATGGGCTTATAGGACCATGTGCAAAACCCTGACCGCACAGGCACTTCCAAAGTTGAAGTATGAAGCAGAGGTTGTAATCCCTATGAAGCATGCAAAGCCTAGTCTGCACGTAGTAGCAACCGTAGATATGATGGTTCACAAAGCCCAGAATGAAGGAATGACATAGCCGTAAGAGATAGAACACATGGGACTTGAGGAAGAAATCCGACGGGAAAATTTAGACTCTGTGAACTTGAAAAAGAAAGGCTACGATTAAGGAAGAAAAGTGCTTTGATGGACATGGAGGTCAAAAAGTTGGAGAACGAGATAAAGGAAGAGTTTCTCATTGAGAAACCTAGGATGGTAAGGCAAGGTGCGTACAATCATAATGACAAGTTTGAGAACTATCATTGTGAATTGGTTAGTCTAATGCCTTGGCTTGGGCCACATATTACCAAGCATCGTAACCAGGGCAGCACGTTGGAAGTGGTGAAGTGCGTGATGCCAAACACAACAATAGAAGGTGTGGATTCTGTGCGAACCATGGTGGAGGATAGGATGAAGCCCCACACAGGTTGTGCGACCACCTAACTAGCCATGGGAAGGACAATCTTAGTGCTCCAGGCAGTTGGGAGGGAGCGCGGGACTATAAATTATTCTGCCTGGGAGCTACACAATATTCGGGATGCACATATACATAGAGGGTCACAGGGTCTGCGACCATGCACAAAGGGTTGCGCTGCCACGCAGGTTGGCCAGGAAGTGACTATTGAAGTCACTATTCATGATGGGATGCATGAATTAAGGCCAAATGGAGTGGGCAATGAGCATTTAAGACACGATTTATGGGCAAGATTTGGGAAAATCTGCCACCAAGAAAGCATTAATGAACCCGAATTGTGCGGAACGGTTGAATTCGAATGTAAAAAATGCTATAAAACACAAAGGGTTGAACAACAAATAACACTTGGTCATTTGAGAATTGAGTGATTGAGTAGAGCCCTAAGCATTGTGAGCTAAGCATTGATTGAGCCCCTAAATTTGGGAGTGTCATAGTATAACCCAAATACGATGACAGTAACTAAGGATGCTTTGGCAATAGAAGAGGTAACTGTCGGTGAGGCTACGCAGGCCCTAACTATGGAGGATGATCCATAAGGCACTGGGGTTGTGGCAAAGATCCCCAAATCACCATGTACACCAAGACCCAAGAAGGGTAAGCAAGCAACGGCTCCCGTATGTGTATCACCAAGGAACCCACTGCACAACAAACTATCAATGGAAGAGAAGGGGAAAGTTGTCACAATAGAAACAGATGAGGAAGAAGAAGATTTACAAGCCCTTATTATCACCGAGGAAGAAGATGAAGGCATGGAGGTGGATACTTAGCCTAATCACTCCGCGACTAAACTACTCGCTTATGTCCCTCCGTGAAAAGGGAAAATGAAGGTGCCCAAGGACCTAGATGAAACCAAGAATTCACTTCAATCCCCACTCCTGCCAGACAACATTATGTTTGAGGGCATGCACTTGGGCCGTGTGGCAACCATGAAGTTTGAAGATTGGGACCTTGCTGACTGTGAGAAGTTCCCTCACTTGGAGATTGCAAACCTCATGAAACAGAACACTGCAGGGGTGTTGATAACGTTAGAGCTGTGGAAATGGTTGCACAGAGTGGAAAAGGCCAGGCTACTAAACTTACTATGGGTGTCACATTTCCACTGCGCACTAATAACCATTTTTGTCATCAAGCAGCTGCTCTACCTAGTGCACGATGGGTATCTATGGCTGGAGGAGCCTATCCCCATCATGGCAGACGTAATCCACTGCATTTCTTGGCTCCCGTATAAATGGGAGGACCCCTTGACCATAACTGAAGGAAATGGTAGTGATTTGGCCCTTGTAGGTGCCATGAAAACAAAGTATGAGCTGAAAAAGAAGAAGAGGGGCTATGCCATATCTAGCATCAAGGACAAAGTAGTCCACGTAGCTACCCAAATCCTCATAGAAAAAGTTATGCAGAGGTGCCGCGCTGACAAGGTATCGTCACCGATGGTCGCACTCGCTGAATAGTGCATAGAGGGGGCCCAGTTTAATTGGTCTGAATTCCTCTGCGTAGAATTCTTGAAAAATTGTCGTGAAGCATAGGAGTAGGGTAAAACCTTCCACTATGCATGATTTTTGCTTTCTATAGTGCTCATAGTGGGGGAACTGTCGAAGGATAGTCAATTCCCCACAATTGACATAGATTTACCAGAGGCCACGAAGTATGCTTCACTCTAGGCCATGAAGGATGCGAAAAGGATTTGCGAAAATAATATCTTATGGGTGCTCATGGAGATTAACATCTGAATTTGGATCAAACGGAAGCCACGCCTATCACCCACAGTATACAACAGTCTATAGATTTTTGTAGTATTCAAAGTAAACATGCATAATATATACATCAGTGTGCAAAAGCATTTGATGAAGTAGTGGACAAAGATACCCTTTGCAGCCACTTATGATGCCATTTTCACTATCTTAGAGGCATGGCCTCTAGAATGGTGTGATCCAAATCTTGCAGAACTCAAAAGGGTGGAAGCGCAGAAGAGGAAGGATGATGCCAAGCTGCACGTCACATAGTTGGCCAAGAAAAGGCAGAAGGAAACAGTAGCAGCTGAGGTAAGGGCAACATAGAAAGCGGCATAGAAAGCGCCAAGTAGAAAAAGGCTACAAAAGTAGCAGCAGTAGCACAGGAAGCAACCGTGAAGACAGAAAAAGGCCAAGCAACTTCCTCATAGGGGCAGGAGGTAGAGGAAACAGAAATTGCAGAAGGGAGTGTGGACCCAGGGACCACATCTACACAATTGAAGTGCCCACACATGGCAGAGCGAGCAGGACCAAGGAAGAAGGTTAAGGCATCAAAATTTTCCATTGACCCAACCACCTTAATCGAGGGTGATCTACATGACATTGGGGAGATTGTGTGCGACATCATGAATGAGGCCCTTTAGGATTTTATGCAAGAGAACCAGATCATGTTGGAGGCCCTCAAAGCACAACGGCAAGAGTTACAGGTTCATCCCCCTCAAGTGGGTACCCTTTCCACCCACCTCGCTATAGGATCCTCGGCAGCAGAGCAGATGTTGCGCGCACAGATGGAAAACACAATAGTGTTGTTGGAAGGGCCCCTAGTGACAGTGAATGAGGCTGATAGATTTTCGGTTAGCATGATCAAATGACATGGGCTTAATTTGGCTGCCCTTCTACGTGAGATACTGTACCTAGTACAAGATGGGATAATGGCAAAGTTGCACGCTAGGGAGAGCCACATGATCCAAGTCCTCAATGAGAAAAATATAAATATGGAATAAATTAGCATGCAACACGATGATTTGGTGTTGCAAAATCAAAACTTGGTGCAGGTGGTAGACGACGCTTTCTAAAGCGTCTCGGAATTGGCCATTACAGCAGATCTACTAGTGGGGGTGTGGATCCACAGGTTAGAAACCGGAGTCAGCAAGGCTAGGGAAGAAACATCCAACGTTCAGCTAGAGCTGAATCTTTAGATCACCGAGCTACGGTTAAAGGCACAGCCCTCCACTCCCTCAAAAGTTAGAGAATAGCATGCTAGTGATATCACAGTGGGATTGGAGGAAATGGGAAGTGCAGTACGAGACTACACTGACATGTTAGAGGATGCACTTGAGGTTCTCATGACTTTGCAAGAGGACCCCAACATCCAAAGCTTGGAAACAAAAGCGTGAGAACTCCAAAAACAATATCATAGTGTATGAGGAACTACACAGACAGTGGTCCTCACCCAGTGGCTTGCAAGGATGCAACCGCCTAAGGTACTAAAGGAGCAGGTGGATGTGGTGCAACACAAGAAGGCAGTTCTCAAAGTGCGCGTTCAGCCTTGGATTGACGAGGCCTTCACTATCATGACAAACATTGAAGGAAAGCTCATGCACATAGAGGGGATGCATGCATAGATTCAGAGAAGCACTACGAACACAGAGGTCTCAAAACAACAGATGCAATAGATCCAACAAGTAGCATCTCAATGTGCTACTGACCTCATCACAGTTTGAGAACAGTTGGAGGAACTCTTTGGCAAGACTGTCACGTCAACTGCATGACTCGACAACGAGTCATGATGTTTGTGTTGGGGGCCTGTTGGGCATAGAATCCCCTCAAGGCATGTTTTAGGGCTCAAAGCCCAAGTTTTGACCCAATTTTGTTGTAAAGACTGGGAATTATGGGTGCGAAGCACGAAATGTATGATAGAGTCATGGGGTTGTCTGCCCTAGTCTTGTAATGTAATGTTGGCCTACCCATGGTCCATGTACCATGGGATTGTATAAATAGAGCGAGGCTCTAAGTGTAAAAGAGAGGGATAAGGAAGTGAAACAAGAGGATAGAGTCGGAGTTACTAAGTCTGTCTTGGGTTGTAGAGTAGGAGAAGGCTATACAGCTGAGTGCGCAAAGGCCTAGTAGTTTGCAGTTGAGTGCGCGGACCCCTGCAGCTGAGTGCGCAGGACAAAGTTGAGTCTGTAACCAAAGAAGAGAATAATAAAGAGAAGGTTTATCATAATTATGTGCATATGTTCTTGATTTAATGCATTCTTGTTATAAATTACGAATGCATTGTTTATTTATCGTGCACACCTGTATGAATGATTTATATTACTAAGTATAACTTAACCCATACAAATAGGCTAAGTTAATTAACTAATAGTGGAATACTAGTAAGGACTTGGGTAATGACAGTGTTCGGCCCCCATGTAGGGTTTCACAAAGGCATCATCTCAGGCTACAAGGTAAGGCTAAGTGCACATAGCAACATGTGTGCAGGGTCAAATCATGAACCACTTGAACCCATCAGACATCTCTAGGATGTGGAAACCTGGTTCTAGCACCCTTCCATACTACTTTGGGTGAGACCTCAGTCCACGCTCCATGGACTGTTGCTGAAAGGGCTAGTAGTACTGAGATTTGTTTGGCTAAATCACCTCTGAACCTGGGTCAGGCCCCAAAAAGCCAACAAATAGTTAGCCTAGAAAGAAAATCAACTACTACATTATCGTTTCTAGGTTTATCGACAATTGTGAGATCAAATTCTTGTAACAACAATAACTAGTGTGTGATTCTACCATTGGTAGTTGCCTTATTCATTAAAAAACGAATGGCAGAATGGTTAGTGTGTACAAATACTTGATACCTGATGATATAATGTTGGAATTTATTGATGGCATGCATGACTACTAAGAACTCCTTCTCAGTCAATGTGCAGTTCATCTCAACTAGGGTTAGATTTTTCCTTATGTAGTAAATAGCATAAGGTTTCTTATCCTCCAGTTGGCCCAAAACAACACCTACAACAATATCATATGTATTTGTAGCTATGTGAAAAGGAAGTTCCCAATTAGGTCCCCGCAAGATCAGAGCTGCTGATACACAACATTTCAGCTTTAAAAAGACCTGCTCACACTTCCCTGTCCACAAAAAGTAAACATCCTTCATGAGCAAGGAAAATAATGGCGATGCAAATTTTGAAAATTTTTCTATAAATCTCTTGTAATACCTTGCATGCCCCAAGAAACTACATACCTCTTTTCACGTCTTGGGGGTTGGAATTTTCAGAATTACCTCTATTTTTGAAGGGTCTAGCTTTATTCCTTTGGCATAAATGTAGTGTCCAAGCATGATCCCTTCAGTCATCATCATGTCATATTTTTCAGTGCTCAAGGAAACATTAGTCTGTACACATCGTTCCAACACTTTTTTCTGATTAAATAATGCTATTTCCGAAGCATCTTAATAAGGTGTAAAATTGCCCATGAAGATTTCAAGGTAGTCATTCAACAAGTCAGAAAAATCCCCAATATTTCCCTTTGAAAAGTTGTTGACGCATTACAGAGTTCAAAAGGAAGTAATATGTATGTGAAGTTTCCCCAAGGGAAAGTAAAGGTTAATTTATCTTGATCCTCTGGGGTTATCTGTATCTAATTCTAGCCACTAAATCCATCTAAAAATGAAAATAATTTCTTTTTGGAAAGGGTATCAATGACTTGATCTATAAATGGAAAAGGAAAATGGAGCTTTTGAGTGGCCTTATTGAGTTATATATAATCTACATAGACTCTCCATTTGCCATTATTTTTAGGAATGATGACAAGAAAAGAAACCCACTGACTATTAGATATCGGATAAATAAAATTATCACTCAGGAGTTTTTGTAATTATTCCTTCACCACCTTCTTTAGTGCAGGGTTCATGTGGTGCTGTGGTTGTCTAACTAGTTTGCAACCATCCTTCAAATAAATACAGTGAGTGCATTGGTTAGGGTGGATCCCTTTCATATCCATATAATCTGATGCAAATTCCTTTTTGTATTTCTATAATAGTAGTAACGAAAGTTGGTTTTTTTAGTACTCAAGTTGGGGTTAATATTAAAAAACTTTTCATGTTTTATCTCAATTGGACTACTGCCAATATTTGGATTGGTTCTCATTTGTTCAAAATATATATCTTCCACCTCTTCTTCCTCATTCACATTTTTAACAAAAGTGAGAGATCAAGTTACTAATAAAACCATTAATGACATCATCTTCTGTCTCATCTTTGAAATATTGGGCTTTCCCTAGACTAAGGAGTGGCAAGGAAAGATCTGACTTGGGCTCAAACTCATCCTACCAAGGGTTGTATACATCCACATTTGGTTGTAGCGGTAAATATTAAGGTTCTTTGTCACTTGGCCATTTGATATTACCATAGATCCAGATCTACAACATATAAATGCATCGCAGTGGCCAGCCAAGGTCTCCCTAAGATCAAAGGATGTCCCCCCAAACTGGATTTAGGTTGTAAGATAATAAAATTCAGTCGAATACCTCCAAGAAGCTATTGTAATCACTATATCGTCTAACACCCCCTTGGGTTTAACATAGGACTTGTCCACTAATTAAAGTATAGTAGGATTATATCTAAGTCCCTGTAGCCCGAGAGTGGTAAGGAAGTCCTTTTTCATTACATTAGTGGTCGCCCCAAGATTGATGAACGTGTTATCTATGGGCTGATCATTAATGTAGGCAACAACTGTAGGATTTCCTAGATCATTATACTTAGTTAGAAGAGGCTGAGCATACATTAATTAGGATAATTTCCCCATCACATGTATGGTGGTAGGGTCTTTAAGCTTCCTCCTAGTTTTCTTGATGCACAAATCTCTCAATATTTTAGCATAAATAGGTACTTCCTTAAGGGCTTCCAGTAGAGGAATTCATACATGTAGGTTTTGCAACTCCCTAATAAAATCAGATTTGGGCTGTGAAGTCATTCCAAGTTCAGCCACTCTCTGAGGATACAGAGAGTCCTAAGTTATGATAGTCAAGTTGGCTATTACAAGTGTACCAGACTTTCCTGAGTTGGCTATTACAACAGTAATAGTTCTTCACAGGTTGGATGTTACAGACATAAGAGCTTCCTTAGTATCAGTTGTTATAGGAACAACAAGCACCCCAGACCCTCCAATATCTCTTCTGGATGGTTCACATTCCTCCTCTATAATGATAGGGTAGTGACTTGGTTTAATTACCTTTCCCGATCACAATTGAATTTCATTAATCGCCATGGGGGTAATAAGGTGGGTTTGGAACGTAGTCAGAGCCTTTATACCCTAAGTTACTTTATTATTCGGTTTTGGGTTAGGTTGCACAGGTAGTTGGGGTTGCACAGGAGGTGGAGTAGGAGTTTGGAAAGGAGATAGATACAACTGTTGTTGCATGGGTAATCTAGGTAAAGCTAAATTCTGGGCATTTCCTGTCCAATTCTAATTCCAAGGATATGGTTGAGATTGAGGATATTGGATGGAGGGAGATGGTTACCACTGGTTCTAGGGTGAAGGAAACTATGTTAAGGAAGGAGCATGATATTTCCATGCATATCGATGAGTATTATATGCATTGTTCCATGAATTGAAAGAGGAAAATTCTTAACCCATACCTGGAGGTTGTGGTTGCCATGGCCTCCTTCGTGGAATGAAATAAGAGGATTGCATGACCTCTCTTGACTATGAGTACTACCTTCTATCTAGAAAGCTCCAGACATTACCATGTTGAATGTTCCAACTCACAAATATTACACAAGATGATGTTGTTCAATTCACATTCCCTCAAATGATGCTTCTTTTGACAATTCAGATAGAACACAGCCAAAGGTGTATCAACATCTGCTTGTGCCTTCTTGATATGTGCTAGCATTATCTAGGTATAGAGAGTACTGAGAATATTGGTCATGAAATTCTAGAACAAATTCCCGATCTCTACTTTGGTTACTACTCCTGCTGTAGATTTTCGTATTCGGGTAGAGACATTTTGAATTGTTCTCCTCCCCTTAGATGATCTTCTAGAGCATCTTAGATAGAGCTTTACAATTTTAGCGAATGGTTCCTATGATATATCCCCCTTCCATAATAGGTTTAGGGTGTCAAGGTAGTTGTCCCTCATTCTTCTCATAAATATAGTCTTCAAGATTTCTGTTGGGAACGGGATCCCCCAAGGACAGCTTTGGGGCTAAAAGCCAATGTTTGGGGTCAAGTTTTGTAATAAAGTGTATATTCTCCACATTTTGTGGTCATGTATCTCGAAGGTGTAATGATTCATAAAGGGTTGTCTGCCCTTATTTTGTAAATTAAAGTCAGTTGTAAAGATCTACCCATGGTCCGCAGAACATGGGATTGTATAGAAAGAGCTAAGTAAGTAAGATCTATGTAGTAATAAGTCATAAGAAGTAAGAAGTAGAAGAAGTATTGAGCAAGAGAAGTCTAAGCTTCAAGTCTTAGTGTAGGTAGAGGCTCTACAGCTGAGTTAGTAGAGGCCTAGGGTGGAAGCCGGTAGCTGAGTGTGCGGACCCCTACAGTTGTGAGCACAGGGTGGGTAGAGTCTGTAATCATCTGAAGCTACCAATAAAGAAAAGTATTCTAGCAATTTTGTGTCTTTGTTTCCTGTTAATGCATCTTGTCCTATTTTGTATAAATCTCATTTATAATTCTCATGCTGTGCGTGAATGTATGTAATTATGTTGGTTTATTGAACACAAGGATATTTGTTTATGTGGCGCTAACTATAATTGTTTAATAAGATAAGCAAGACACTTAAGCTAGTTTTAGAATTTACACGATACATTTCCCTAGCAGTGCAAAAGTTCCTACACCATAGGTTAGGGCTGCACGAAGGCCAATCACACCCTTCATGGAGATACTGAAGGGTGGAATAAAGGGCTAGACTCACATAGCCCTAGAACTTAACAACCTGCATGAGAGCAGGAATAGAAGGAATAAACCGACATCACAACCATCTCAGGGTGTGGAAACTTTGTTCTAGCATCCCTAGATACTGCTTCAGGTGAGACTTCAGTCTGCACTCCACGGGCTGATGCTAAAAGGGCCAATAATATAGGGATTTGTTTAGCTAACTAAATCTGAACTTTGTTTAGGCCCCACACGGCCAACAAATGGTTTCGTTGCCGGGTTTGGAATTTGCATAAGAGATGTGTGATGTTGTATCACTGGAATCCATCTAAGAAAGAGATCGTGGATTGGTTGGATAGGAATATCCATGAATTCACGATGTAGGAGAATAGAAACTCACGACTAACATTTTGGAAGATTGGTTGGATAAGTACCTATACAAAAAGATCGACGAGATCCTTTTATTTTCATTTCCGATTGAGCTATATGAGTGGATTGTGAATCTAGCATATAACCATGGGAGGTGGAGATTTGATGGTCCTATTGTTTGGACCTCGAAGTTAGTATAGAGATTGGAAGCCTCTAAGGATAAGATTTCTCGTGCTATTGATGATTGGCTCGATCACATCATAGGAGGATTTGTGACTAAATTCATGGTTGATACCTTAGTCAGCTATAGCGAGGTAGGGCAACGCATTTTCAAAGGTCCATGAGGTAAGTACTTGAAGTCTTTGAATACCTAGATTAAGATGTTATTGTGCAAAAAATGAGCTATGCAGCTACCATGATGTTCGGAGCTACGTGAAGTGGAAAGACTTACAGGAACGAAGGAAGAAAGGGTCTTGAATATAGTCCATTAATTTCAGCTCCATGAGGTGACAAAGAGGGGGTAGTGTAGGCTTCTCCGTGAAGTGATATTCAGTTAATAAGACAAGGATTGCTGCGATTTCCACCTCCACCCACATTGCATCCAACTTCACCACCATCACTTGTGACTTTGATCGTACCACCTCCATCTCCACCACAGTTCAGCATGGTAAATTCAGTGTTTCTGCATTTGTTTAAAGGCTTGGGAAATGAAGACCCGAACCAATTCTAGTTCGTCATGAAAGATATATGTGAACCTCAGGACGTTATGAATGATCACATGAAGAAGGTAACACTAGTAAGTGCTCTGCAAGATCGCGTACTAACCTAGTATATTAAATACTCTAATGATAACCCAAATGTTGGAGTGGTGGACATCCAAACTACACTGAATAAATTATTTAGCAGGCCTAATTCTGAGTCACAGTCGATTGTGGGGTTGAAGGAAATCACAATGAAACCAAGAGAGACACCTTGGGAATTAGATCAAAGGTTGAAGTGTAAAATCTGCAAGGCTAACATGAACTTAACAGATGGAAAGCACCACAAATGGTTCTTGGCTTCGCTCCTGCCACACCTAAGGGTTGCATTGTCACAACAGAAGATATCAACTCAAGAAGAGGCCTTGGATATTACAATGAGATTGCATGAAACTCTGATGCACAATCTAAATCTGGGGGTTCAGCAAATCCATGCGCAGTTGTAAAATCTTTGCCTTGAAATGAAAAGTTTGAACCAAGATAGAACAATTCGACCAAAGGTGCACAAAGAGGTGTGGTGCCTGAAGTGCAAGGGTTAGGGGCATGACAAATACCATTTCCCAGTCTTTGTGAATTACATTGCAGGAGGGGGACCAATGCCTTTGAGGCCAGAAGCTCAAGCAAGACCAAACATGGGGCCTGCATTGTGGTGCACTATATGTCAAGTAGTAGGAAAACATATGATGAATAATTGTCATTTGCTATAGAAGTTTGTACAAACACCATAACAACTATTTTACAACTTTTGTAGGTCGGTAGGGCATGATGAGCAAAATTGTAGAAGTTATGAGTTGATGATGGATAGAACACCCACCTATAGGGTTCAGGCAGAAACACTGCCCCTTGACTAGAGTGTAAGGATGATGCGAACAAGTCCGAGGTGAAGGACGACCTGGCAGAGGTCAGGGACAACTAATCTAATTCAATTGTGGAGGACCAAGACATTATGCATGTGATTGCAATAATCCAACACGTCCATCATGAAAACATTTCACTCTATTTGATTATGAGAGGGAGGAATGTCCTACATTGATAGTGATGATATCCAACAAAGGGGCACTACCACCTCAATTGACTTAGAACTTGCATATGTTGAGGTTTGGTCCTCACGAAGAGGATCTGAATGTGAATATAATGATCTAAAGTGGAGTTGCAACAAGGGAGGATAAGCAGAAACAGCCCGAAGATAGTGCTTGGGTTTCCAAAGCTATAGTGAAGGAGGCTGAATTTGATTTGGAGCACGCACATGAAACATTAATGGAAGAAGAGAAGAACTGCTTTGAGACCTCCACCTCAGGGAGAAAGGATAAGAATGATCAAGAAGTGGACCCTTCTATGCTTACAACATTCCCAGAAACCTACATGAAGTTGCTACGCAATAGAAAGTTCGTGAAGGGATTACAAGAGCTTATAAATATATGCACTAGAAACAATCTAGGTGAATTGTGTGTGGTACAAAATATTGGTAAGAATAAAACAAGGACAAGACAAGAGATGAGGCTGACCACACAAATAGATGAATACGAAATTGATCAAGTTATTTTCGATTTGGGGTCAGACACGAACGTCCTATCGAAGCAGACTTGGGAACAGATGGGAAGACCTGCACTGTAGTGGTCTCTGATTTAGTTAAGGATGGAAAATTAGTAGAAGATCATCCTCATGGGGTGGCTACGAGCGTTGACTATAGATATTGAAGGCATGAGCATTTTGGCTAACTTTGAAGTAATAGAAATTGTGGATGACAGTAACCCCTACCCTACGCTCCTTGGAATTGATTGGGCTATTGATATGAATGGGGTAATCAACCTAAAGAAGTGAAAGATGATATTTGAAAAGAAATCACTCCATGTAATAGTACCCATAGATTCCACTGAAGGATCGTGTTATACTGAACCAGTCCATGATTATGAGAACAACAATGATTTGGACTACAATATAAGATAACAACGTGAGATCAAGATTGGGTGAATCCAACAACAAATGGATGAATTACATGGGATCGTGAGAGTTCCTGCACCTCAGAATCTGATGAAGAATTAGAGTGCTGGAAGAATCGGTTACATGAAGTAACCACACTAAGTTGCAACATGATGACCAGGCCACTATGTTGTGTGTCATCAAAGGTAATAAATCTTTCCAGTCATCAAAGGTAAGAGATCTTCCCACTTATGATGGCCTGAATGATGTAGATATATTTTTGGATGCATTCAAAAGGGAGGTACCAGAGAAGTAGTGCTTTTAGGCTTTGGATTGGGCACTGTGCACTATGCCCGCATGGTGGTGGGGTATGCACATGGGTAGATTTGATGATTGGTGTGAATGTAGGAGGAAGATGATAATATGCTTTGGGAAATTCGAAGGTACGAATGACAAACAAGTATGATGGGAAGGATGACATGCACATGCACCTAGCCAAATGGGCTGAGGCTTATGGAGCGAAGCCCCAACCTGAATGGGTGCACTTGTTCTATCACACCTTGGATGTCATCTTGATGAAATGGTACTTGGAAATAGGGCTCCACCATGGTATAGGTGAATGGGATATTCTGTGAAGGATTCATAATGACATTCATCATTAAAGATAGGTTTGACTGTATTGGTGAAGTGCTACAAGAAGTGAAAGAAGTGATCTTTAGAATGCCACAAGATCATTTGGACTTAATTCAACCCAATTGGGCTACTTAGCTGAGTCACGTGCTGGAATGCTATAACATAACCACCAAAGAAGAATATGAGGATCCACAAAATATTAACATCCCTAAAACTGAAGGTCACCACGAGATTGAAGGAATGCAGATTGAGAATCTTGATATAACTACGCCACTGAAAATGAAATAGGTGAATATTGGTATGGAGGCTGAGCCCAAATTCACAAATATCTGAAATTACTGGGATGACATGATGGTGGATATGCTCGCTGAATTTCTTCGTGAATACCAGGATTTGTTCCCTACCAAGTTTACAGATCTAAAAGGGACAATAGGAGACCTGGGTGTTATGAAGATCACGTTGAAACCTGATGTGAAGCTGCTCAAGCAAAGACCTTACCGTCTCAATATGAACTATAAGGAGAAGGTATGCTTAGAGCTATACAAGATGCTCATGACAAGCATCATCTAGCCCGTAGAAGAATCTGATTGGGTAAGGCCAATGGTGGTACAGGAAAAGAAGCATAAGGATGAAATAAGGATATGGGTAGATCTCAGGAAGTTGAATGATGCCTGTGTACATGATCCTTTTCTGACCAAATTCACTGATAAAGTGTTGGACAATGTGAGTGGCCAAGAAGCATATTCCTTCACTGATGGGTTCTCTGGATACCATTAGATCAAAATCATGCTGGAAGATAGGAGCAAGACAACCTTCATGACTAAGTGGGGATGTTTTCAGTACACTGTAATTCCTTTTGGATTGAAGAATGCACCTGCAATTTTTTCGTGCATAATTCTTGCTGCATTCAAATAATTTATTCATAAGTTCCTAGAAGTGTACTTTAATGACTCGACTATGTTTAGGCTGGTAAAACACCATGTCAAAAGTTTGTGCTTGATGCTAGATACCTGTTGAATATACCAGATTGCGCTCAATCTAAAGTAATGCTTTATTTGCATTCCTTTTGGGACCTTGCTAGTCATGTGGTTTGTAGATAGGGACTGATGGTAGATCCTGTGAAGATCGTATTGATACTTGTTCTTGGGAAAACTAGTGTCTACTCAGGTCTGCTAGTCCCACTAAGATGTGTAGTTATCTTAGAATCAAACAATTCAAAGCAACCTATGTTTTCCTTTATGAGAGATAGATGAGAGAGAAGCAAAGAGCACCAACCTTATTCTTTCACTTGGCTCCTTGCTTGTTTCCTCTCTCCTTTGATAGAGCTTTTGCCACTCCTTTCTCACTTGTCCCACTTCAAAGAACACCTATAGAGTCAAAGTAGCAAAATACCATCAAAGCATAGACATCTATAACCATAAACAATATAGGATCAGATGTACATTAACCATACAAATGCATACACAAATACAAGATTCAGAAATATACAAGTATATGGAGGAAAACTCAAATAACTTTATTGATAGAAGTAGTAGAAGAGAGGATTACAACCCAGTTGTCTAATCTAGCACCATCCTCCCAGCATGAAAGCCCTCTTCACCTCACGAAAATCTAGATCAACCAACAATACAATGTCTCAGTGAGAAACAAACAACACTTCCTTACAAGTTACAAAATTCCAACCTTTGGATCTCTAGGATGAGGGATCCATATATAGATATTTGCAGGGGGTGAGTCAGCTTCTAGGATTTTTATTACTGTCATTTCACTGATATTTCTTGGTTCCACTTGGAGATTTCATGATCTCTTACTCATCCTTGGGCGAATTTAGAGAGACAAGTGTCATATGAACAGTTTCTAGAAGATTCTTTGGGTTTTCACCTAGAAAACTTCCTTTGCCATTTGTTTGCTCTCACTCATCGTAGCCTACAGAAGGTATTTTTAGTATGCATTGCACCCTTTGTGTGTAATAGGTGAGATGCATCACATCCTCAACATGGAGCAGTCTATATGGTCCAGTTTTGACTAGTTCTGAACAGTTTTTCAGGGAGAACTTCTGGGAAATGATGTAACTAGTTGACCTTGATCCTTTAGGGTATGAAACAACACTTTTAGGGGTTTAGAAGCCCTTTGTTTATGGACATATGTGATTGGGGTTGTAGTGCCCAAATATGTCTATAACAGTTGCCCCCGAAAGCATGAGGTCGTAAATCTTCTGATGTCGGGTGTAATGCTTTATCATAAGGATCCGAGGTTTTTCGAACTGGAAGGTGACCTGTGATAAAATAAAATACAATACATTATCTTCATAATATTTTCATGATCTACCTGAGGTGGGAATTCCCATTCTTAGCTTTATAAATTCATTTTCATGTACGTAGGATAGACAATCATCTGTGTGGCAGACTGATGATTCTGGTAGAGACATCATGCCTTAGCTTGGATGATTATCTATGCAGCTATGGAGTACATTTGATGCCTTTATTTTCCTGAATATATCGCAACCCAGATGGATGAAACTAGATCTGGGGTCTTCAAATTTGTTCAATCTTCACCCAAAGTACAAATCGATCCATGTGAAAAGATGTTCTGATGTCGAACATGGAAAGAAATTGCCAATTACCAGCTAATGATGTAAGTTGTTAACAGGCATGAGAGGAAACAACGATAATGATAATGACCCTCAAGGTACTGCAGTACAATTTATGTGGTGTGAATACATGAGTCAATGTCAAACACCACGCAAAATCTTTCGGTCAAAGGACATTGATGTAATCCTATCGCCAGAAGTGAGAAACTTGCCATTGAGGCATGCAAGCTTCAAAGTACTGAAAGGGTTTTTCCTAAGTCAACTTCCTGCATAATGAGCTGATGTCGACAAGAAGTGACGCATCATAGGAGGGCCTTAATGAATCCCACATCTATGACACAAAATGGAGAAAATTATTTTGTGGAGGTGAAAATGATATGATGATACAAGGTTCAGGGTGGCGGTCATGAAAGAATGGAGCGTGAAATTATTGCAGTGGATGAGGCGTAAGCTGGGTTGGTGAATTCTCTGAGTGACTTCTCTTGAACATATCAGTGACATGGAAATGGATTGGTAGCGTTAACCCCAAAAATGGATGGTATGGAGAACCAATGGTGATATGACTAGTGAACAGAATAACCCAACCTAACTCAGTCATGGTGACTGAGTGAAAATGTCATGTTCAAGAGTAACGTGCTACCAATGAAGTTCTTCAAGTTTTCTTCCCTTTTTCCCCAGTCATTGCTGACCATTACCTCTTTATTTTTGTCAAGCTTGAGGAGGATAACATATGCTTGTTCTATAATTTTCCCTTCGAGAAAACCTGTCGCTATGCTTTAGCGAGCCTAGCGACAGTGAAACTCGCTCTTGTCCATATGGACAAGTTTATCGCTATTTTTTTAACGAGTTTAATGACAAAGATAACTCAGTCCTTTTCAGTTTTAGAGATTCTAAAAAGAGATAGAAAGGAAACTCCAGTAGTCCTTTTTTGTAGTATAATCCCTTAAGTTCGAAAAAGTATAAAATAATACGAAATGGATGACTTTTACGATCACTTTAGCAAGCCGAAAAAGACAAGCTCTCAATATTTTTGTGTAATGATCCCTCAGGTCCAAAAATATTAAAATATAGAGGGATTGCACTTCCAATCACTTTAACAAGCTGGAGAGGCTAATTGCTCGGCAATCTTTTCATATTTTATGAGTCTAAAAAGAGCTTAAAAGAGACTCATTTTTGAGGAATGAGTGGTATTTTTGGGTAGCAGCTAGTTCCAGGTAGGTTTGGGACTTTTCAATCACAGCAGTGTAAAGAAGGTGGCTAACTGAATCACTCATCACAGTTGTTCCTCAAAAGGGTAAACAATCAAGTGGAGGCATATGATCGGCTAAAACATGGAGGTGATGGTATGAACATGACCAAGGCTCAAAAGCTAATAGCAATGCGATAACAAAGGTTATTTACCGAAGGTGGGTTCATTTTTTAATGAGCTTGAACTCTCGGGGAACATATGCTCATTGCTAGGTTTATTTTTTAACAAGCTTGAACTTTTCGGAAACATTACTCATGCCAGTTGTCTATTAAGGATGTCTCTCATTAGTAGGTTCATTTTTTAGGGAGCTTGCCCCATGTGAAACTTTGCTCTGGAGCCTTTTGTATGCAAGCTAGGAATGACCAACTACTGTCCTAAGGGTTAAAGAACTACTAAGGTTAGGTAGGACATTTTCATACAAAACATTTCCTTTACTTTGCCGATGCCATTGGCCCTTGCAAAGGTGAATGGCAGACTAGACCAATCACCTAACTTAAGTAGTTGAAGTTAGTAAAAACTACGGGGTTAGAGTTACGCTGGTCACTTTTCACTTGCATAAAAAAGGTTTGCAATCCCCTAGGAAAAAGAAATGAGGTTTCTAGGTTACTATACAGAAGTTCTTGCATTAAAGCAAGGTTGTTTCATCCATGTTGCAGACAAAACACTTCCTTTGCTCTCTCCATCGAAATAGACAAAGGTGAAAGGTGTGGATCCACTGCCAATCACATAACATTCGATGAGGAAATATTTTTCTAGACTGATCCCATATCCTAAACAGACAGGTGTGTCAGACTAGTCATATAACCTAAGAGAAAACCTATCTTTTATCTGGGGTTTTCCTGCCGAAGCAGGCTAGGGTGCATGCCCCCTGGGTTTCATCATATTCACTGAATCACTCGCGATCATTGGGTGGACAAACTGGTGGTTGATGAGACATTCCTTGTGCAAAAAGACCATTTAGGGATGGCATTTGACTAGTAGCCATGTTTGAACTGGGAAATGAAAGTTGGTCAACGAGTTGGACCATTCTGCCTTCATACGGGAAACACTTCACCCAAAAGAGTGAGGAAACAATAGCTACCATGCTGTAAATGTAGTCACGCTCAAGGAGTAGATTGTAATCTAGTGGCCCATGGACTACCATCATGTTCAAGTAAATGGTTTTCCTTCTCAAAGTTATAGGAAAATTTGGAAGGATCCCTAATGATCGACTAGTTCCTTTATTGAAGCCTAACAGATTTCAAATCTCAGGTCGAAGTGATGGCGAACCAAGCACTTTCCAGGCAGTTGAGGAAAGGATAGTCATGGAAGCCCCTTCATCTATGATAGTGTCTACCATGATCATTCTATAAGCTTGTATTATGATCCAGAATGGCACATTAGATGGTAGGTGGGGTCTCCCTAGTAGATTCCAATCGAAGGAAATGACTAGATTGCTTGGAGTCCCTAGTGGAGTCGCCATTTTGTTTCCAGGAAAACAAGTGTCTACTCAGATTTGCTAGTCCCACTAAGATGGGTAGCTATCTTAGAAACAAACAATTCAAAGCAACCTGTGTTTTCCTTTATGAGAGATAGATGAGAAAGAAGCAGAGAGCACCAACCTTAGTCTTTCACTTGGCTCCTTGCTTGTTTCCTCTCTCCTTTGATAGAGCTTTTGCCAGTCCTTTCTCACTTGTCCCGCTTCAAAGAACACCTGTAGAGTCAAAGAAGCAAAATACCATCAAAGAATAGAGATCTATAACCATAAAGAATATAGGATTAGATGTACATTAACCATACAAATGCATACACAAATACAAGATTCAGAAATATATAAGTATATGGAGGAAAACTCAAATAGCTTTATTGATAGAAGTAGTAGAAGAGAGGATTATGACCTAGCTGGCTGATCCAGTGCCATCCTTCCAGCATGAAAGCCCTCTTCACCTCATGAAAAGATAGATCACCCAACAATACAATGTCTTAGAGAGAAACCAACAACACTTCCTTACAAGTTACAAAATTCCAGCCTCTGGATCTCTAAGATGAGGGATCCATATATAGATATTTGCAGGGGGGTGAGTCAGCTTCTAGGATTTTGATTAGTGTCATTTCCCTGATAGTTCTTGGTTCCACTTGGAGATTTCATGATCTCTTACTCATCCGTGGGTGAATTCAGAGAGGCAAGTGTCATATGAGAAGTTTCTAGAAGATTCTCTGGGTTTCCACCTAGAAAATTGCATTTGCCATTTGTCTTCTCTTTCTCATCACACCCTAGGAAAGGGATTTTCAATATGCATCACACTCTCTATATGTAACAGGTGAGATGAATCGCACCCTTAGCATGGAGCAGTCTGTATCATCCAATTTTGACTAGTTATGAGCAGTTTTTCACAGAGAACTTCTAGGAAATGATGTAATCAGTTGACCTTGATCCTTTAGGGTATGAAACAACACTTTTAGGGGTTTATAGGCCCTTGTTTTGTGAACATATCTGATCAGGGTTGCAGTTCCCAAATATGTCTATAACAATAATTAACTTAGAAGCATCAAGGAGTGTGAAATAGTTGCGTGCTACCCTAGGACATACTGAATATTATAGAAAGTTTATCAAAAGGCTATGCTCAGATCATTGCGCCTATGGAGAAGTTGTTGAAAAAGGATGTCACATTCTGCTGGAACAAGGAATGTAAGAAAATCTTGGATGTATTAAAGGAAAAGATGCTCACTGCGTTGATTTTAGTATTCCTTGATTAGAAGAAGGAGTTTCATGTGCATGTCGATGAGTTATGTATAGCGCTAGGAGTAGTAGTAACATAGGCCAACAGAGGAGACTTGAACCATCCTATAGAATTCACAAGAATAAGGTTATCCAAGGGGGAGAAGAACTATTCCACCAAGAGCATGAAGGGTTAGCCATGGTATACGTGCTCCATAAGTTTAGACACTATTTGCGCGGTGATTATTTTAATATGTATATGGATCATTCCACATTGAAATACCTAGTCAATAAACCTATGTTTGGGGGGGAGGATATGCAAGTGGTTGCTATTATTCCAGGAGTATGATTTTGAAGTTATTGTGAAGTTTAGATGACTAAACATGGGTCCGATCATCTTTCGCACATCGAAATAGGGGAGGAGCACACTAATTTGGAGGAGGGATTGCCTAGCACACAACTATTTACAGTGTGAATCATGGATGGTAATTTTGAAGATATCATACACTTCCTAACAATAGGAACTTCCCTGGAAGGATACACCGTCCAATAGAAGAAGGGGTTAGTGGTGCTTGTGACAGACTTTTCTGTCATTACTGGGCATCTGTACAAAATGGGTCCTGATGAGATATTGTGATGATATGTCCTAGAGTTTGAAAGGAGCAGTATCCTCGTGGACACTCATGGGTGTGTCATAGGAGGAAATTATGCGGGGAGAGTGATTGCATAGAATATTCTATGTGCAGGGTTGTGGTGGCCAACCCTCTATCAGGATTCAAAAGCTTACTCAAAGTGTGTGATGTGTCTCAAAGGACTAGTAGGCCATTGTGGAGGGATAAAATACCTCTGAATCCATAGGTGACATTACAACCCTTTAAGAAATGGGCGACAGACTTTTTGGGACCCATTTAGCCCCAAGGAAAGAAGATGGGAGCGAGGTACATTATCACCACGACAGAGTATTTGACTCGATAGGTAGAGGCACAACCTATAAAGGATTGTACTGGCATGACTGCTGTAAAGTTCCTCTTTGAGTATGTACTGATGTGATTCAAGTGTCCAAAGATTTTGATGAGTGATCGCAGTACACACTTTGTGAATGAGACAATCAGCGTGCTGACGGAAGAATTTCACGTATATCACCAAAATATCACACCTTATGACCAACAAGCTAATGGGACAATGGAAGAATTCAATAAAGTGTTGGAGAACATGCTGACCAAGGTTTGCAATGCTCAATGAAGTGATTGGGACTTTCTCATACCTGCAGTACTATGGGCCTATCGGGTGACATGTAAAAAGTTGACTGGACACACACCCATTAGGCTTGTATATGGTGTTGAAGAAGTGATGCCCATGGAATACCTTGTGCCTAATCTGCACATGGCAGCACTCACAAGTATGAAGGATCATGGAGCCCTAGAAGAGAGGCTCACATAATTGGCTGAGCTTGAGGAAGAAAGATTTCTAGCTAGATTTCACCAACAGGTCCAAAAGCAGCACAAAAAATCATGGCATGATTGGCACATTAAGTTGTGCACCTTTAAGGTAAATGACCTGGTTTTGTTATATGACAGCAAGTTTGATAAATTTCCATGGAAATTTAGAACGCACTAGTTAGGATGCTATGACATTAAGGATATTACCAACGAAGAAGCAATACAGCTGGTTAAATTGAATGGAGATCCCTTCCCAGGAAAGGTGAATGGTAGTTGATTGATGCCATACACCAGTGGTCCGGCCCTGAGACTATATGAAGGTAACACGGTCTTAGCACCCCAAGAAGCTAAAAGAAGGTGCAGGACTATAAAATACACTACCCAGGTTGGGATGTTGTGTGATTGGAGGATTATGTGAAGCAAGGAAGTGTCACAGGGTTCTTGGAAATGTGAAGAGAGCAGCACTACCTAGGAATAAATCATGCACATTGACCAAAAAGTAATTGTTAAAGTCATTGCTCATGAGTTGATGGTAGAAATGCAACCAAATGGAGTGGGTGGTCAGCATTTAAGACAACATTTATGAGGCAAATCCTTGAAAATCTACTTACAATCCAGCATTAATGAACCTGATGTGGGGGCAACGGTTGGATTTGAATTCAAAATTCCCTATAAATTACAGGTGGATGACTAGCAAAAATGACTTGTCGTTTTAAGCATTGAGTTATTGAGCTCTTAGGTGCACATGAACTGAGAATTCTTCAAGGCTTTGATAGTGAGTCCAACATTTGTGAACTTACCAGAGACATCATGAGCATTGTTGGAAAGTGTTATGTCAGTACCCCCATAAGCTATAGATACTGAAGAAGTAGTAGAGGAGGCGGTGACGGAAATTGTTATGGAGGTAGAAGAAGCTGCTCCAAAGGTGGCCGAAGTATTAGCAGAAGTCCCTAAATCATCAGGGATGCCGAGACTAAAGCCCACCCCAAACAAGGAGAGCGTGAAGGATAAATAGGGCAATCAGCCTGCTATTTGTTGCATGCATCACCAAGAAGAAACCCACTAAAGGATAGTCCCACTGCAGAAGAGAAGGGAAAAGCCATCAATCTAGAGTTGGAGGAGGAAGAAATCGAAGACATCCCAATGGATGATGAGTATGTGGGAATAGACATGGAAGAAGTTGAAGCCTAGGGTGTTGACCCTATCACACGGTTTCCTGAGTATGTCCCTTCATGCAAGGGCAAGGCCAAGGTACTGAAAGATATCAATGAGAGAAAGATCCCCTTGCAAACCCCTCTGCTATTGAATGAGATTGTTTTTGAAGGACCGCACTTAGCGCAAGTTCCTCTATTAAAGCTTGAAGACTGGGACCTGGCTAACCATGAGAAGTTCCCACACTTGGAAACTAAACAATTGATGCACCACTTTATTGATACAACCACTAGAATGACCACATTGGAGCCACAAAGGTGGCTTAGAGGAGTAGACAAGGTAGGTCTACTTAGCATGCTATGCATGTCACACTACAATTGCACCCCAATTACAGTCTTGGTCATCAAGCAGTTGCTATGCTTGGTGGATGATGGGTGTTTATGGCTGGAGGAGCCAATACCCATCACTGACAGGTTCATCCATAGGATCACGTACTTTCCCTACACAAGAGAAAATATGGCCATGATATTTGGCAGAAGAAGTGGTGAGCAGGCCCTCATGGAGGCCATGAAAGAAAAGTTTATGTTGGTGAAGAAGTCACACGATATGCCATATCCAACATCTATGACCCTATATAAATGTGGTTAAGTAGATTTTAGTAGGAAAGGTGATGAGGAAGTGTCACAACGATTAGTTGTCGGTGCCTGTCATCCCGCTAGCAGCCTAGTGCACTGAAGGAGTTCAGTTCAACTGGATAGAGTATCTCTACGGTGAGTTCCTTGCAAACTGCGGCGAAGCACAAGAGCTTAGAAAAATGTTCCACTACGCATGGCTCTTGTTTTCGATTGTGCTGGTATCATGGGAGCTGCCAAAGGATAGTCAATTCCCTTCGGTCATGCTAGACCTACCAGAAGCAGTGAAGTATGCTTCACTATGGGCAACCAAGGATACATAGCACATTAAGGAAAACAAGGTCTTCTGGAGCTTGATGGAGATGAACATCCACATGGCCATCAATTGAAAACCAAGGTTGTCATCTATGGTGATTGGCAACCTGCAGGGCTACAAAGAGTTTAAAGAATATTTTCACCATGTGTCCATCAGGGCATGGAAGAACCCTATGCAGAGATGGTATGACTTGCCTTACCTAGAATGCATGATGTCATTGATGCGGTACTTGATTAATGGCTGGTAGAATGGCACACTACAACAGAGTTGGTAGTGGGAGGGAGAAAATTTGTCATGTAGCACAAGAAGGAGGAGGCTAAACTAAAGATGAAACAATTGTCTGAAAAGAGAAAGAAGGAGGTTGTTGACAAGGCCTAGGCAGAGCATGACACCACTTAGTAGATGGAGAAGCAAACATGGAGAATAGAGGGAGGCTCTAAGAAAGGTGTGAGGTCTCCTTCACCTAAGATAGATGAAGACACGGATGAGTAGATAGAGTAGCACAACGTGGACCCACAAGCAATGTCCACCCACATCAAGTGTCTAAGGGAGAAAGAGAAAGGAGGGCCCATGAAGAAATCCAAAGCCACTAAGACATCGTTGGACCCAATCACGCTCACAGAGGGATATTTGCATGACATTGGTGACACGGTGTGGGATGTCACCATGGAGGCCCTAGAATAGTTTGAGTAGGAGCAACAACTTGTATTGGGTGTTATCCAAATAGGTCTGTAGAAGCTACAGACCTACATGTCGCAGGTTGGTATGGTGTCCACCAGCCTTTCTAACGGCACTCCAAAAGCTGCAACAATGTTGTGCATAGAGGCCACTAGCCTGATAGTGTTGCCTTATGGAGCACTAACCATGGAGAATGAAGCTGATAGGCCCACTGTTAGTGCCTTCAAGGGAGTAGGGCTGAATCTGGCAGTGCTCCCTGGTGAGGCACTCCACCTATTACAGGATGGAGTGATTGCAGAGTTGAGGGCTCGTGAGCACCGTGCCTTACAAGTCATCAGTGAGGAGTGCATTAACAATGAGTAGACAACACTATAGTGAGACTCTTCCATTGCCTCCTTGACTAAGGCGATTGACCAGAACAAGCATATACTTCATGTCATGGAGTGGGCATGTTGAATGGTCCATGAGTTTGCCATTCCCGAGAAAGAACCAGTTGAGGTGCATGTCGGCAAGTTGGCTACAGGGGTGCACAATGCTTGGACAGAAATGGTGAGGGTTCAGTTGGAGTTGAACCTGTAGATCACTGAATTTCAGTTGAAGGCCCACCCTTCAACCCCACTAGAATTAAAGGAGCAGCATGAAACCATTGTCACAAAGGTAATAGCGGTGGTTGATAGTGCAGTAGTAAACTACACACAACTTTTTTAGTAGTTGTTCAAGGTCCTAAAGAGGTTGTAGGAGAACCCCAATGTATAGAAATTAGAGATAAACGTGTGCAAGCTAAAAAAATGTTGTGATGAGTTCAAAGGCATAGAGTGAACCCTCCTGCTCACCCAAAGATTGGGGAAGTTGCAGGAGGCTAAGTAACTAAAAGAATAGGTGGATGTAGCACTGCACAAGGAAGCAATACTAAAGGCATGACTAAAGCCTTGGCTAGACGAGGCTTACATGGTCATAGCCTATATTGAAGGAAATCTTGTGACTCTGCAAGAAAATCAGCAAAAGCTTGAGGATGACAGTTCAGGAGTAGTGACCGAGTAGATGGCTGAAGACACAAAGGAGGTGGCCACACAGTGCACTGCTGAGGTTGCGGTCATACGAATGGAGCTAGGAGGTCCTTGCACTAAGATCTTTGTGCCTACCAAGTGTGAGTCACGATGTTTGTGTTGGGTTCCTGTTGAGAATGGGATCCCCCAAGGATAGTTTTGGGGCTAAAAGCCCATGCTTAGGACCAAGTTTTGTAATAAAGTGTAAAGTATTTGCATTTTGTGGTCATGGAGCACGAAGGTGTCATGAGCCATAGAAGGTTGTCTACCCTTATTTCATAAAGTAAAGTCAACTATAAAGATCTACCCGTGGTCCACGGACCATGGGATTGTATGAAAAGCGCTAAGTAAGTAAGCTCTAAGTAGTAATAAGTCATCAAAAGTAAGAAGTAGAAGAAGTCTTGAGAGATAGAAGTCTAAGTTTTAGGTCTTAGTGTAGGTAGCGGCTCTGCAGCTGAGTGCGTAGAGGCCTAGGGTGGAAGTCTGCAGCTGAGTGCACGGACACCTGCAGCTGTCTGTGCAGGGCGGGTAGAGTCTGTAATCATCTGAAGATATCAATAAAGAGAAGTATTCTACAAATTATATGTCTGTATTTCTTGTTAATGCATCTTGTCCTATTGTGTACGAATTTCATTTATAATGCTTATGTGGTGCATGAATGAATGTAATTATGTTGGTTAATTTAATGAAATTAAGCATATATGTTTATGTTGTGCTAACTGTAATTGTTTAATAAGACAAGTAAGACACTTAACATAGTTTGGGAATCTTCACGATATGCTGCCCTAGTAGCGTGAAAGAACCTGAACCATAGGTTAGGGCTACGCGAAGACAAATCATACCCCTTCACAGAGGTACTGAAGGGAGGAATAAAGTGATAGACTCACAGAGCCCTAGAACTTAACAACCTACGGGGGAGCAGGAATAGAAGGAATAAACCAACATCACGAGCATCTCAAGGTACAAAAACTTGGTTCCAACATCCCCCCATATTGCTTTGGGTGATACTTCAGTCTGTGCTTCGTGGGTTGATGCCAAAAGGGCCAGTAGTGTAAGGATTTGTTTAGCTAACTAACGCTAAACCTGGGTTGGGCCCCACGCAACCAACAATTTCATGGTCTAAATCATTGTTTTTAGAGCTTTGTATATTATAGTGGAACCATTCTACATAGTCTTCTAGGCTCTCATCCTTCTTTTGTGTCATTCTATATGCTTCCTCCCTGTTGGGCATGGAATCCCCCCCACAGTAGGTTTTTGGGACTTAAAGCCCAAATTTTGGTCAAAAATGTTGTAAAACTCCGCGAATTGCAGGTGTGGAGCATGAAGTGTACAATTGAGTCATAGGGTTGTCCACCCTAAACATTGTATTGTAAATTAGTGTAAATTCGGCCTACCCATGGTCCATAGACCATGGGATTGTATAAATAGAGTGAGGGTCTAATTTGTAAAGCTAGTTAAGTAGTGGAGGATAGAGTGAATAGCGAAGGCATGGTTTGAGCTTAGAGTTGGATCTGAAGTGTACTGGGTCGTAGTAGTAGTAAGAGGCTCTGCAGCTGAGTGCACAGAGGGCTAGTAGAGTCTGCAACTGAGTGTGTGGACCTTTGCAGCTTAGTTTGCAGGGCGGATTGAGTCTGTAATTGGGATTGAGAGCTAATAAAGAGAAGTTTACTCTGTGCATCTATTCTTGAATCAATATTTTTTGGTTACACATTACTTTACTTTGCCTATTTACTGCACGCAATTGGATAAATACTTGTATGAATGCTTATATATGAAAATAATCCAAGTAATCAGCTAAGAGTGCATAATTAAGGAAGACTTGGGTAAATAACACAGGTTGAGTTGCGGCTAGAACTACGGAAAGATAGTACCACAGGGCATGGGGTGCCCGCTGTTATGTGTAGCATAGTAAGTGCGAAGGTTGGACCGTGTACCAATTCCATCATATCAGACATCCCCAAGGTGTGGAAACCTGGTTCTAGCACCCTCCCATATTACTTCAGTTGAGACCTTAGTCAATGCTCGATGAACTATTGCTGAAAGGGCCAGTAGTACCCACATTTTCTTGGCTAAATCATTTCTGAACTTCGGTCATACCCCACTAAGCCAACAAATGGTTCTATTGTCAAGACCAGGATCTACATAAAGGATGTTTGATGTCGTGCCACTTGAACCCTACAAAGAAAGAAATTGAAGAGTGGTTGGACAAGAAGATTCATGAGTTTACGGCATAGGAAAACATAAATCTATGAGTATCTAAGGAACAGTGGCTGGATTGCTACTTGTACACTGAAATCCATGAGATTTTCTTTGAATATTTTTAGTCGAAGCTGTATGAGTGGATCGTGAAGTTAGCAGATAGCCAAGGAAGGTGTAGGATCGACAAACCAATAGTGTGGACTCTAGAATTAGTGCACAGACTAGAAACCTCAGAAGATGAGATAGCGCAAGCTATGGACCACTGGCTTGTAGGTTTTAACCCCGTACAGAAATTACCTGCATACAAATTCTAAATCAAAGGAAAAATAAAAAATGCGAGAGCATAACACATAAGACACATATACATAGAGATTTCCCACTGGATCCCAAAATCGGGACTACCAGCTTGATTTTTCATTATGTTCCTTTCAATGTTACATTACATATTTATACATGCCGAAGCATCCAATACCATGGACCGAAAACCATTACATCCAAAACCATGGACTGAAAACCATAGGTAGGTTCACCCAACCTAATATAGGGTCCAAAAAAAAATTTCCCGGGGCACTGCCCCAGACCTCATAGGGGGGGCTACCCGGGCCCCTCAAACCCTGCGGATAGGGGGGTCTGTCACCCACCCTATGACCGCGCCGCTACGCAATCGGCGTAACAAAGGGGGGGCTCCGCCCCCCCTCTAACCCCTCAGTTCCCTACATAGGTTAGTCGTGGAAAGAATATAACATAACCCAATAATCTCCCACTTGTTGTTTTCTTTCCACAGGGGGCCACAAGAGAGCTTAGTCATTTTTCCAGCCCTGAAATGCCCATTGTTTCTCTACACCAAGAGAACTTCTCAGAGCTCACATATTTTGCCAATGCATCTGCAGTATTCTTCAAAGTGTCCACCTTTACCAGCAACACCTTTTTGTCTTCTATCATATCCCTCACAAAGTGATACTGAACATCAATGTGCTTTGTCTTTGAATGATAAGCAGGGTTCTTTGCCAAGAAAATTGCACTTTGGCTGTCACAGTCTATCCTTATAGCTCCCTGTACTAACCCCATACTTGAACACAATCTCTGCAACCAAACTGCTTCCTTGCTTGCATGAGTGGCTGCCATGTATTCTGCCTCAGTAGTTGATAGTGCCACTACAGATTGTTTCTTACTCATCCAACTGACTGCACCTCCAAATAGGTTAAACACATACCCACTTGTAGATCTTCTCTTATCCATATCTATAGCCCAGTCTGCATCAACCAAGCCACGGATATCCAACACTCTATCCAATCCTAGTCTTCCTTGGTAGCACAAACCATAATCACTAGTGCCACGCAA
>APFE030663261.1:77037-103908 GCA_000404065.3 Pinus taeda
CCCGGATCTACTGCGATCCTCTGATCTTTATCCACCAACAGATCCTCCATCTTGAGTTTCCACAACTCAAAACTCTTACCATTGAACTTCTCAATATCTATCTTTCTGCTGCTCGGCATCTCCTTTCACCACCAGAATCGATCTCGCAGATCTCCCACTGAATAGCGTCTACCACAGGCCCGAGCGAAACCTCTCAGCAACAAAGGCGTCCCCTTGAAGCCAAAATAGCTCTGATACCAAATGTAGGTTTTAACCCCGTACATAAATTACCTGCATACGAAATTCTAAATCACAGGAAAAATAAAAAAAGAGAGAGCATAACACATAAAACACATATACACAGAGATTTCCCACTGGATCCCAAAATTGGGACTACCAGCTTGATTTTTCATTATGTTCCTTTCAATGTTACATTACATATTTATACATGCTGAAGCATCCAATAGCATGGACCAAAAACCATTGCGTCCAAAACCATGGACCGAAAACCATAGGTAGGTTCGCCCAACCTAATATAGGGTCCAAAAAACATTTTCCCGGGGCGTTGCCCTGGACCCCGTAGAGGGGGCTACCAGCCCCTCTTGTGACCCCCTGCTACACAATCAGTGCAACAAAGGAGGGCCTCCGCCCCCCCTCTACCCCCCTAGTTCACTACATAGGTTAGTCATGGAAAGAATATAACATAACCCAACATGGCTCAACCGGATAATAGGAGGATTTATCATTGAGCTCGCGTAAACACAACCATCGGCTATAGTGAGGGAAAGAAACATTTTCTCAAGGGACCACGAAGTAAGTATATTAAATCTTTGAACACTTGGATTAAGATGATGTTGTGTGAAAAGATGATTATACGAATAAACTAATGTTTAGCACTACGCGGAGTAGAAAGATCCACAGAAGCAGAAGCAATGAAGAATTAGAAAACAATCCCTTGGTTTCACCCTCATGGGACAGCGAAGACAAGCTCATGAAGTTTTCAATAAGAAGTAGGGTTAGTTTGACAAGGTATCGAATTCCGTGTTTACCACCTCCACCCACACCACCACCTGTTTCACCCCCCTCACCTCCATCTCCACGAACTCCACCTCTGCCACATCCACAGTTCAGTATGGTGACCACGATCAAACTACCAGTATTCAAAGGAGTAGGGAATGAAGATCCGGACCAATTCTGGTTCGTAGTGAGAGAAGTATGGGAAGAATAGGGTGTCGCTGATGATAATATCAAAAAGGCTACACTAGTGAGCACACTGCAATATCACGCACTAATGTGGTATATCAAGCATTCTAATGACCACCTGAACACAGGAATTGTAGAGATCCAGAATGTGTTGAACAAGGAATTTAGTAGGCCAAAATCAAAGACGCAGTTAATCATCTGGTTTAAAGAGATCACGATGCTTATGGGTGAGACCCCCTAGGATCTGGACCAAAGGTTGAAGAGTATGATTTCAAAGGCAATATGATGCTAATGGATGCACAACATTGCGCATGGTTTGTGGCTCACTTACGCCACACTTAAGGATGACACTGTCACAGTAGAAAATTTACACCCAGGCTGAAGCGTTGGAGATGGCAATGAGGTTGCATGAAACCCCTATACAAGACCCTGGATTGGGAGTCGAACAAATCCACATGCAGCTACAAAATCTATGTCTTGAAATGTAGAGTTTGCAATAGGATAGTGCACCTCGGTTAGAGGCACGTGAAGAAGTATGGTGCATAAAATGCAAAGGCCAAGGCCACAACAAAGATCATTTTCCAGTGCTTGTGAACTACTTAGTAGTAGAAGGGCCAATGCCATTAAGAGAAAAGTCACAGGTGGGGTTGAGCACGGTGTCTGTGTTATGGTGCACGATCTACCAGATAGGAGGAAAATGTACCACATATAATTGTAATATGTTGCAGAAGTATACACAGACATCCCAACAGTTTTTTTGTAATTTTTGTTGGTTGGTAGGCCATGACAAATGCACCTACTGAAGCTATGCACTAATGATGGATCAAACCCCTACCTACAAGGTACAAGCGGAAATGAAGGCTCTCGACCCAAATACAGGGATGGCATGCACTGGGTTTCAGGGGAACGGTCAAGGTCGAGGTGGAATGGGACCAGGGAGGGGTCACAAACAAATAATCTATTACAGTTGCGGAGGGACGGGGCATTATGCTTGCGATTGCATGAACCTGACTAGGATATCATGTTGGTAATGTACTCAATTTGATCATGAGGTATAATATTTCCCTATGTTGATAGCGAAGATGAGTGAAAAGGGGGTACTCTAGCCCCCTCTGACTTAGAATATATAAATGATGAGGTCTCAGCTCCATGAAGAAAACCCAAATGTAAACATTATACTCAGGAGCAGTATGACAATGGGAGATGATAAGGGGAAGTAGCTAGAAGGTGTGTGGGTTTTCAAGGCTTCTACAAAGGAACTTGACTTTGATTTAGAACGTGTGAAGGAGGCATTCATGGAAGCTAAGAAGAGCTTCATGGAGGCCTCCACTTTAGGTACTAAGGATCAACTAGAACTAGGGATGGATGCTTCAGTTCTCACTACCTTTCTGGAGACATGCATGGAACTGCTGCATGACAACAAGATAGTCAAAGAACTATAGGAAGTTATCACTAGGTGCACAGGGTCAGCAAAACTACACATAGTCTAGAAATTGGGGAAGCATGCCTTGCACACCGGAAGGGAAATGAGGTTGACTGCGCAGATTGGTGAGTATGAAATGGATCAGGTAATCCTAGATTTGGGTTCGAATGTGAATGTATTACCAAAGAAAACATGGGAATGCATGGGCAAACCCGTGTTACAATGGTCCCCTATTCAGTTACAAATGGAAAACCAACAGAAGATTTTTCCCATGGGAAGATTGCAATGGGTGACAGTAGATATTGAAGGCATAAATGCATAGGTGGATTTTGAAGTGATAGAGATTTTCGATGACAACAATCCCTATCCCATGTTGCTAGGAACAGACTAGGCCACTGATATGAATGGAGTCATAGATCTGAAGAAGTGTAAAATGATCTTCACGAAAAAATCACAATGCGTAGTAGCACCACTGGACCTAGCTGAAGGAGCGCGATATACTGAACCAGTGCATGAAAACGATAGTGATGACGATCTCGACTGTATTTAGAATATAACTACACAAGGAGAGGATTGGGTGAATCGAACTGTAGATGGAAGGATTTCGTGGGAGCTCGAAATCTTTTGCACTTCGAATTCAAATGAAGAGATAGAATGATGGCAGAATCGGGTGCATGAAGTAACAACCCTAAACTGCAACATGATAAACAGGTCATTGCATTGAATAACAATAGAGGCAAGGGAGCTCCCAACATATGATGGATTATTAGCAGTGGACGAATTTATAAGAAAATTTGAAGGTACAGTACTATAATAGCAGTGGACGAATTTCTAAGAAAATTTGAAGGTACAGTACTATAATAGCAGTGGCTCGATGTGCTAAAGTGGGCACTGTGTGCAACACCCGCATGATGGTGGGGTACGCATCAGGGAACTTTTGAAGATTGGCGCAGAAGCAGAAGGATGATGCACCTACATTTTGGAAATCCAAAATTACGGCTAGTAGACAAATATGACGGACAAGATGATCCATGCATGCACCTCGTGAAATGGACCAAGGTCTAGGGAGAAGAGACACAAACTAAATGGGTGCATTTATTTAACCATACCCTGGATGTCATACCCATGAACTGGTATACTAAGATAGAACTATGCCATGGTATGGGTGCATGGGATGTCTTGCACGAGGGATTTTTGCGAACATTCACATTCGAATATCGGTGGTCGAATACTATTGACGATGCACTACAAGAAGTAAAAGTTGTTATCTTCAAAATACCACAGGAGCTAATTGGAGTACTTCAACCAAACTGGGTGACACAATTAAGCAGCACACTGGAGTGTTATAATGTAAATGTTGAAGAGGATGATGAGGACCCATGAAACATTAACATTTCAGAAACATAAGTCTATTTCAAGGTTCGCAGACCATCACTTGAAGACCCCGACATCACCATGCCGCTAAAGACAAAATAGGTCAACATTGGAATAGAGGCAGAGCCGAAGTACGCAACTCTTGGGGACTATTGTGATGATGCCACGATCGATAAAGTAGCTAAGTTACTCCATAAATACCAAGACTTGTTCCCAACAAAAATTACGGACTTGAAAGGGATCGTGGGTGATTTAGGGATGATGAAGATCTCCCTGAAACTTGACGTGAAGCCAGTCAAGCAGTGACCATACCGCTTGAACCCAAAGTACAAAGAAAAGGTCCACGATGAATTAGACAAAATGCTCATAGCAAGAATTATTAAACCGGTGGAAGAATATGACTGGTTGAGTCGTATGGTAGTATAGGATAGAAGCTAGAAGGGTGAAATAAGAATATGCATGGACCTTAGGAAGCTTAACGATGCCTGTGTACATGATCCATTCCCAACACCATTCATAGATGAAGTATTGGATAATGTTGGCAGTCAGGAAGCTTACTCATTCATGGATGGCTTCTCAGGGTACCATCAGATCAAGATTACACTGAAAGACAAGAGAAAAAAGACCTTCGTAACAGAATGGGGCTGCTTTCAGTACACCGTTATGCCCTTTGGACTAAAGAATGTGCCAGCTATATTTTTGTGCATTGTGGTAGCCACATTCAAGGAATACATCCACAAGTTCTTGGAGGTCTATCTGGATCATTGGACTATCTTTGGATTAGCAAAACACCATGTAGCGAGCTTATGTTTGATGTTGGATACTTGCCTCCAACACCAAATCGTGTTGAACCTTAAGAAGTGCATCTTCCTCATTCCCTTTGGGAACCTACTGGGACATGTGGTATACAAATAAGGTCTGATGGTCGACCTTGCAAAGATTGCCGTTATTCTAAATTTGGAAGCACCACGAAGTGTTAAAAAACTACGCGCTACCTTGGGACACACTGGGTACTATAGGAAGTTCATCAAAAGTTATGCCCAAATAATTGTGCTGATGGAAAAGCTATTGAAAAAAGATGTTATGTATTGATGCAATGACGATTACATGAGGATTTTGGATGTCTTAAAGGGGAAACTAGCCTCTGCACCAATCTTGATCTTCCTGAAATGGGACGTGGAAAATCATTTACATGTTGATGCGTCGTGTATCACATTGGGAGTCATACTCACACATGAGGGCACAGAGGGCATGGATCACCCAATCGCATTTGCAAGTCAAATATTGTCCAAGGTAGACAAGAACTACTGTACCACCAAATGCAAGGGGTTGGCAATGGTGTATACGCTCCAAAAATACTAACACTATTTACTTGGAGGACATTTCATGATGTATATCGACCATTCCATGTTGAAATACCTGGTGAAAAAGCCTGTGTTGGGGGGGCACATATGTAGATGGCTTCTACTATTTCAAGAATATGATTTTGAGGTCATAGTCAAGCTGAGATGCTTAAACGCAGGACTAGATCACTTGTCACGAATTGAGATGGGCGAGGAACCAACAAATTTGGAGGAAGGACTACCTGATGCACAACTCTTCATAGTACATGTCATAGATGGCCACTTCGAAGATATAATCCATTTTCTAACCACAGGGACTGTACTGAAGGAGTACTCAATCCAGTAGAAAAAGGAATTGGTGGTGTGTGTGGCTGACTTTTTTGTCATTGTGGGGCACCTCTACAAGATGGGCAATGATGAGATATTAGGAAGATACGTACCCAAATTTGAACGAGGTTAGATCCTTGCAGAAGCGCATGGGGGCGTTGCAGGAGGAAACTATACTGGACGCACGACTACATAGGAAAATTCTTCGCACAGGGTTATGGTGGCTGACCCTGCACCAAGATTTGAAAGCACATTGAAAGGCCTGCGATATATGTCAAAGGAAGAGGAAACCATCACAAAGAGACAAGATGCCATTAAATCCACAAATGACACTGCAACCGTTTGAAAAATGGGCAATCGACTTTCTGGGACTGATCAAACCTTAGGGAAAGATGGGGGCACACTACATCATCACCACAACAGAGTACCTGACACGATGGGTAGAAGCGCATCCGGTTAAGTATTGCACGACCACTATGGTTACGAAGTTTTTGTTCGAAAATGTGTTGACATGATTTGGTTGTCTGAAAGTCTTAGTGAGTGACCGCGGAACACATTTCCTGAATGAAAACATCAACGTGCTCACAGAGGACTTCTAGGTGTATCATCAGCAAATTACACCATACCACCTGTAAGCTAATGGAATAGTCGATAAATTTCGCAAAATGCTGCAAAATGAACTAACCAAAGTATGTAATGCACAACGAAAAGGATAGGACATACGCGTACTAGTGGTGTTATGGGTGTGTAGGGCAACGTGCAAGAAATTAACGGGATAGACACCCTTCTAGTTGGTCTATGGTATGGAAGCTATCATGCCAATGGAATACATCATACCTAGTTTGCGAATAGCAACACTCATAGGCAGGACAGACTGCAAAGCTCTGGAAGAAAGTCTCGCACAACTAGAACTTGAGGAAGAATGGTTTTTGGCTAGATTTCATCAATAGGTACAAAAGTAGCACGAAAAGGCTTAACACGACCACCATATCAAGTTTCCCACCTTCAAGGTAAATGACTTAGTGCTACTTTATGATAGAAAGTTCGAAAAATTCCTAGGAAAATTCAGGATGCACTAGTTGGGACATATGTGGTAAAAGAGGTCACAAATAGAGAAGTGGTCCAACTAGTCAATCTCAATGGAGAAACCTTCCCAAGAAAAGTTAACGATAGTTGCCTGAAGCCCTACACGGGTGGCCAACTATCTGACTAACTGACCAATGCATAGTCTTTGCAACCCAAGGAGCCAGATAGAGGCACGGGACTATAAACACACGACCTAAAAGCCGATACCAAAGAAAGGACAAGATTCAGACATAGACGATTCAGAAGCATGAATGCAACAAGTCCAACGAACTATAGATCAGTGTGCTCCGGACCTCCGTGAAGCACATGAGTGGTTGGAAGGTCTACGTGCTAAGATCATCGCATCAACAGAGTGACTCGATACGAGTCATGATGATTATGTTGGGGGCCTATTGGGCATGGAATCTCCCCCACGGTAAGTTTTTGGGGCTCAAAGCCAAATTTTTGGTCAAAGATGTTGTAAAACTCCACGAATTGTGGGCACGGAGGGTAAGGAGTACAACTAAGTCTTAGGGTTTTCTGCCCTAAAAATTGTATTGGAAATTAGTGTAAAGTCAGCCTACCCATGGTCCGCAGACCATGGGATTGTATAAATAGAATGAGGCTCTACGTTGTAAAGTTAGTTAAGTAGTGCAGGATAGAGTGAATAGTGAGGGCATGGTTCAAGATTAGAGTTGGATATAAAGTGTACTGGGTCATAGTAGTAGTAAGAGGCTCTGCAACTGAGTGCGCAAAGGCCTAGTAGAGTCCAAAGTTGAGTTCATGGACCCCTGTAGCTGAGTGCACAAGGTGGGATCAAGTATGTAATTGGGATTGAAAGCTAATAAAGAGAAGTTTACTCTGTGCATCTATTCTTGAATCAGTATTTTGTGGTTACGCATTACTTTACTCTGCCTATTTACTATGTGCAATTGGATAAATACTTGTAGTAATGCTTATATATGAAAATAATATAAGTAATCAACTAATAGTGCATAATTAAGGAAGACTTGGGTAAATAACATGGATCTCGCAGCAGCTAGAATTGCGCAAAGGTAGTAGCGTAGGGAACGGGGTGCCCACTGGTGTGTTTAGCACAGTAAAGTGTGAAGGTTGGACCGTGTACAAATTCCATCATATCAAACATCCCTAGGGTGTGGAAACCTAGTTCTAGCACCCTCCCATACTACTTTGGGTGAGACCTAAGTCCACACTTCGCAGACTGTTGCCGAAAGGTCCAGTAGTACCAGGATTTTCTTGGCTAAATCATTTCTGAACCTAGGTCAGGCCCCTCTAAGCTGACACTCCCTTAAGTCCCTCATTCTGCAATAGTTTGGGTACTTTGATAAGAACATCTCCTTCCTATCATTCCATGTTTGAATGGAAGTGGAGCCTAGTCCCATGAACCATCTCAAGGGTACCCCTTTTAAAATAGTAGGAAATTATTTCAATTTCTAAGCATCTCAAGTATAATCATAACTTCTGCATAAGACATTGAACTCAAATAAAAAGGTGTCTCTATCTTCCACATCAATCCCTTGGAAGGATGGTAAGGATGATAGAGCAATATTTTTCATAGGAGCTTCACCTCCGATATCCCTGATTGGGAATTCAAGGGTAGTAATGGTAGGATATGTTTTAGTGTTTTTATGATTGTTGTCCCCCATGACCAATCCTTCTAACCTTTGTTGTAATAGACATACCTCAAAATGTTCTTATAATGCTCTTACAGGTGAAATTGATGGCTTAGGTATCCTTAGGGCTGGCTTTTTCACCGCAATACCTGTATCTGGGTATTGATAAACCAACAGGTTCTCTTCTTCTTAGGTGTTTGATGTTCCCCCTCGGTTACCCCTTTTTGCTCAGTCCTCAAGTTTTGGCTATTAGCTTCCCCCTCATTCTGCTGGATTGGATCCTTGTTCTTGGTGGGTGTGAGTGCTAGCTTTAGAATGATATGGCCCTAAGATAGAGGAATTAGAGGTTTTTTCCCTTGTTATGGGAGTAACAACTTTTTGTAGCCCTGTTTTCCTTGCATCCCTTTGAGAACTGTACTGTTCTTTTTCTGCCTTAGAGATTAGTTCCTGGATAAATATCTTCCTTCCCAAATCTACAATCTTCCTTTCCTTTTTGCAACATGTTTTTCCTATGACTAATTAGAGTGGGGGTATTTTTGGTATATCTATAATTCCTATTGTTGCACACATGGACCCTATGTGTATTAATTCACACCCTAAGTGTCTCATTCTTTAATAGTGGTGAGCCCACCCAAGTATTTTAGAGTGATGCGCAGGTTCTTACCTCTCATCTTATCACCCAGCGATTATGAACTAAGAAAACTCTATCATCAAACAAACAACCTGGTTGATTGTATTGTCAATTACCATCCCCAGCAATGGCACCAAAATGTAGTTTTGTTTTAATCAATCCTAATTGACTGAGATTGCAACATTTAATTTTCAACCCAGGGTAGGTCTTGTTGTTTTAATGGAGTTCGCATTGTTTTTGTCGATACACAATAGCCAAGAATGAGAAAATGGAGAAAACAGTAAAAGATGTCGTTGAATCAAATTACTAAATCAAGTCGTTCATGTAGAAATAAAACACTCCACAGAATTAAATCACACTTCACAACTACCAAAGTAAGGGTGTGCCACATAGTGACTAATATCTACTCCAACTGGTTACTACCATTCTATTGATTAACTCATTGTAATAGCATAATACGAATTGGAACAACAATAAATGTAATTCACAATTTGTACAACAACAACCACAAATAATATAACAATTAGAGAAACCAAAATGTATGCTTCCTCTGTCATTGCAGTCCCAGCCAAAGAGTAGGGACCCTCTTCATATGTGGAATTTTGCATCTAGAAATAAACACAACTTCCCTAGGTGGGTAGCTACACCTAAAACAATAGATTTAAAGAGTTTAACCTTTTACTATAGAAGCTAAATAAGACAAGGGACCTACTTGTTATATTTCACTTCCCTTTGTCTCCTTTGAATAGCTCCCATCGCTCCTCAAACTGAATCTACTCGATAAGTACCTGCAATCATAAAAAGAGGACAAAAACCAAACAAATCAAGAGATCTATCTACTATAAGAAAATGGAATCGAAAGCATTTACACATATAATCATCATACATAAAGACAAGAATATGGGAAAAGGTGGAAACAAATTTATTAAGTAGAAGGAAGAGTTACAACCAAAGAAGTGTGATCCAATGTCACTCATCCACCTTGGGTTCCATCCTTCATCACACCAAAAGCACAACACTCTGATAGCATACCAATACTTTCTTACAATCTAAAACCTTAAACCAACAATATCTCCTTACAAATTCTCAAAATTCAGCCCCTGATCAATATGATGAGTGCTCAAATTATGGGGAAATGGAGGTGGTTTTGTCATAAATTGGGCATTGAATAGATTTCCAATTTGGGATTTAGTTTCCATGAAGGAAGGGATGATAGGATAGGATGTCATTTGATTCATTCCCTATTAAATTTTGAGATCATAGGAGAGGATAAGAGGTGGGAATCTTCTAGAATGGTCTAGAATGAAATAATATTCCCAGAACCCTATGAAGCTTTTGCTCAATATCACCCAATGTAGGTCAAAGTGCACCTAGGTGCTCTATAGAGCAGGCTTGAATGGGCCTAAGTGCTCTGTAGCATAGTTACCCCTAACCAAGGCTACACTGGTCCCTCAAGGAGTCATTTCAGGATGTCTTCAGGCCAAGAAACTCTCAGGAATGATGGAATTCAATGTGATGACTTGTCTAGGGCATGTAGCAACAAAATTAGGGTTTGATGAGCCCTAAAAGTACTAATTGGAATGATGGGAGTGATGTACCCAAATAGACCTGTAACAGTTGCTCCCTAAAGCATGAAATTGAAAATGATAATGTTGAGTGATATGCTTTACGATGTGATGAGGAGGTTCTAAAGTGAATGGTGACCTGCATCAATGACAATACATAATATCATGATATTTTGGGTTTAGGAAAGGCATACCCATGCTCAACATTTAAAATTTCATTACATGTACATAGATATTTTTCTTCAGATATAGACCCATGATGGGATGACCATCAGTGTAAAGCCATTGTACAGACGATTTAGTACTATACTAAAATCATAGCCCGGATGGATGAAACTAGATCTGGGGTCTTCTATCTCATTCAATCATTTGCTCAAGTACGAGTCTAACCATGTGAATATGTTATCTGAAGTCAAACATGGGGAGACACCATCTGATTACTAGACAATGATGTAAGTCCTTAATAGACGTGAGAGAGATGACTGATAATGATAATGATTCTCAAGGTACTGTAGTACATTCTACATGGTGTGAATGGATGTTTTGATGTCAAACACAATACAATGTCTTTCATTCAAAGGCTCATGATGTCAACCTATCACCGGAAGCGAGAAACTTGCCTTTGATGTATGCAAGCCCCAAGGTACTAAAAGGGTGTTTCTAGGTCAACTTCTTGGATAATGTGTTGATGACGACAATAAGCGACTCATCACAGGAGGGCCTTCATCTATCCCACATAAATGACATGAAATAAGTGTAATTATTTTTGGAGATGGAATATGACTAATGACAAAAGGTTCAAGAATGGTGGTCATGAAAATGAAGGTTTATGAGTACTGCAAAGGATGAATTTAACTGAGTGACTTCTCTTGAACATGTCGACGACACTGAATGATTTGGCACCATTGACCCAAAACCAAAGTAATGGATGGTATGATCAACCATAGGTGTGATAACCATCAAGTAGATAAACCAACCCAAATAGTCATAGTGATGAAGTTAAAGTGTCATGTTCAAGAGAGACCTGTAGCCATAAACTTGTTTACCCCTTTTCCCATTTTTTGTAGTCATTGCTGATGAGTACCTCTGTTGGGGATGGAATCCCCCAAGGATAGTTTTGGGGCTAAAAGCCCATGTTTTGGGTCCAATTTTGTAAGAAAGTTGTAAAGTCTCTGCATTTTGTTGTCGTGGAGGGTGAAAGTGTCATGAGTCATAAAGGGTTGTCCACCCTTATTTTGTAAAGTGTAAATTCAACTATAAAGATCTACCCATGGTCCGCGGACCATGGGATTGTATAAAAAGAGCTAAGTAAGTAAGCTCTAAGTATATTTTTAAAAAGTAAGAAGTCTTAAGTGATAAAGAGGAAGTCTTTAGATAAGTCTATGTTTTAGGTCATAATGTAGGTAAAGGCTCTGTAGCTGAGTGTGCATATGTCTAAGGTGGAAGTGCACAACTAAGTATGTGGACCCATGCTGTTGTGTGCATAGGGCAGATAGAGTTTGAAATCATCTAAAGATATCAATAAAGAGAAGCATTCTACAAATTCCGTGTCTTTGTTTCATGTTAATGCATCTTGTTGTATTGTGTATGGATTTCATTTACAATGCTTATGTGATGTGCAAATATATGTAATTACATTGGTTAATCGAATGAAAGTAAGAATATTTCTTTACGCAGTGCTAACTACGAATGTGTAGTAAGTTAAGAAAAGCACTTAGATAACTTGGGCATTGGTGCAATACACTGTTATAACAGTGTGAAAGTACCTAGAGTGTAGGCTAGGGCTGCAAAAAGATCGATCATACTCTTCTACGGAGGTATTGAAGGGCGAAGTAAAGGGATAGACTGACAAAGCCTGAGAGCTTAGTGACCTGTGTGAAAGGAGAAATAGGGGGTATAAACTGACATCACGACCATCTCAGGGTGCGGAAACTTGGTTCCAACATCTCCCCATACTGCTTTGGGTGAGACTTCGGTCCGCACTCTGCTGAAAGGGCCAGTAGTGTAGGGATTTGTTTGGCTAACTAACGTTGAACTTGGGTTAGGCCCCATGCAGCCAACAAATGGTTCCGTTGCCAGGATTAGAATCTTCATAAGAGATGTGTGATGTCGTATCACTGGAATCCAACTAAGAAAGAGATCAGGGACTGGTTGGATAGGAAGATCCATGAATTCGTGGTGCAGTAGAATAGAAATCCATGATTGCTAAAGGAACAATGAATGGACAGGTACCTATATACAGAGATCCATGAGATCTTCTTCTGTTCCTTTCCGGTTGAGTTATACGAGTGGATCATGAAGCTAGTGGATAGGCAAGGAAGGTGGAGACTTGACGGTCTTATTGTCTAGACCCCTGAGTTAGTACATAGATTGGAAGCCTCTAAGGATAAGATCACCCATGTTTTCGATCATTGGCTCAATCACATCATAGGATGATTTGTGACTGAATTTGCAGTCGATACCGCAATTATCCACAGTGAGGCAGAGTGTTGCTTTTTCAAGGGTCTGTGAGGTCAGTACTTGAAGTCTTTGAATACCTAGAATAAGATGTTATTGTGCGAAAAATGGGTTATGCAACTACCTTGATGTTTGCAGCTACATGAAGCAGAAAGACTTATAGGAATGAAGGGAGAAAGGATCCTGAATATAGTCCATTGATTTCAACTCCATTAGGCGAAAAAGAGGGAGTAGCACAGGCTTCTCCATGAAGTGCAATTTAGTTAATAAGACAAGGATTTCTGCGACTTCCACCTCCACCCACACCACCTCCAACTTCACCACCATCACCTATGACTTCACCCAGACCACCTCCACCTTCGCCGTAGTTCAGCATAGAAAATTTAGCGAATCTGCCTTTGTTCAAAGGCTTGGGAAATGAGGACCTGGACCAGTTTTGGTTCATAGTGAAAGTTCTGTGGGAAGCTCAGGGTGTTACAAATGATCACATAAAGAAGGTAACAATTGTTAGTGCTCTACAGGATCGCACACTAACTTGGTACATTAAATACACTAATGATAACCCAAATGCTCAAGTGGAAGACATCCAGAATGCACTAAATATAGAATTCAATAAGCCTAAATCCAAAGCACAATCGATTGTGGGGTTCAACAAAATCATGGTGAAACTAGGCGAGAAACCTTCAGAATTGGATCGTAGATTGAAGTGTAAAATCCACAAAGGTCATATGAACTTAATAGATGGAACACTGCTAATGGTTCATGGCTTCACTCCTACCACACTTAAGTCACCACAGAAGATAGCGACTCAAGCAGAGGCCTTGGAGATTGCAATGAGACTGTATGAAACACCTATGCAAGATCCAAATATGGGGGTTCAGTAGATCCATGCATAGTTGCAAAATCTTCGCATTGAAATGCAAAGTTTGAAGCAAGACAAAACAGTTTGACTGGAGGTACACGAAGAGGTATGGAGCCTGAAATGCAAGGGTCAGGGGCATGACAAATACCATTGCCTAGTCTTTGCAAACTATGTTGCAGGAGGAGGACCGGTGCCTTTGATGCCAGAAGCTCAAGTGGGACCAAGTGTAGGGCCTCCGTTGTGGTGCACTATATGTCAGGTAGTAGGAAAACATATGATGAATAACTATCATTTGTTGCATAATTTTGTAGAAACACCACAACAACTATTTTGCAACTTATGTAGGTCGGTAGGGCATGTTAAGCACAACTATAGAATTTATTAATTAATGATGGATAGAACACCCACCTATAGAGTTTAGGCAAAAACATAGCCCCCTAACTAGAGCGTAGGGATGGCACGAACAAGCTTTTAGGGGTGTGGATGAGGGCAAGGAAGAGGATGACCTGGCAGAGGTCGGGGACAGTTAATCTGCTACAATTGTGGAGGACCAAGACACTATGCCCATGATTGCACTAACCCAACACGTCCGTTGTGAAAATATTGCACTTTGTTTGATCATGAAATAGAGGACTGTCCTATGCCGATAGTGAGGATATGCGACAAAGGGGTGCTATCACCACATCCAACTCAGAACCTACAGATGATGAGGTTTGAGCCTCGTGAAGAGGATCCAAATGTGAATATAGTGCTTCGAATTGGAATTGAAATAGAGGATGATAAGGGGAAACAACTCGAAGATAGCAGATGGGTTTGCAAAGCTCTAATGAGGCAAGCTGAATTTTGATTTGGGGCACACATGAAAAACATTCATGGAAGCAAAGAAGAGCTTTGTTGAGGCCTTCACCTTAGGGATCAAGGATAAGACAGATCAGGAGATGGACCCTTTTATGGTTACGACCTTTCTAGAGACCTACATGATGCTGCTACAGGATAGGAAGGCTATGAAGGGATTATAGGAGCTTATAAATAAATGCACCAGAAACGCTCCAGGTGAACTGCACGTGGTACAAAATATTGGTAAGCATAAAATAAGACAGGATGAGAGGAGAGACCAACCATGCAGATAGGAGAGTATGAAATGGATCAGGTTATTTTGGATCTCGGGTCAGACACAAACGTCCTACCAAATGAGACTTGGGAGCGGATAGGAAGACCCATGCCATAGTGGTCTCTGATTCAGTTAAGGATGAGAAATCAGCTAAAAATCATCCCCATGGAGAGGTTGCAAGGGGTGACTATAGATATTGAAGGCGCGAGCATGTTGGCAGACTTTGAAGTAATAGAAATTGTGGATGACAACAATCCCTACCCTACACTCCTTAGCATTGATTTGGCTACTGATATGAATGGGGTAATCAACCTAAAGAAGCGAAAGATTATAATTGAGAAGAAATTGCTCCATGCAATAGTAACCCTAGATCTTGCTAAAGGATCACACTATACTAAACCAATCCGTGATTATGAGTGCGATGACGATTTGGACTGTAATTATAAGATAACAACATGAGACCAAGATTGGGTGAATCCAATAGTGGATGGACAAATTGCATGGGATCATGAGAGTTCTTGCACCTCAGACGCTGATGAAGAATTAGAGCACTGGCAGAATCGATTGCGTGAAGTAACCACACTGAGTTGTAACACGATGACTCGGTCGCTATGTTGTGTGTCATTGGAAGTAAGGAATATGCCCACTTATGATGGCTTGAATGATGTAGATGTATTTTTGGATGCATTTGAGAGGGAAGTACCAGGAAAGCAGTGCTTTCAAGCTTTGGACTAGGCATTGCACACTACACCTGCAAGATGGTGGGGTATGCACAAGGGTAGCTTTGATGATTGGTGCAAGTGTAGTAGGATGATGAGGACATGCTTTGGGGAGTCAAAGGTATGAATAACAGACAAATATTACAGGAAGGATGATCCACGTGCACACTTTGCGAAATGGGCACAGGCTTATGGAGTGAAGCCCCAACAGGAATGGGTGCGCTTGTTCTATCATACCTTGGATTTCATCCCAATGAACTGGTACTTGGAAATAGAGATCCGCCATGGTACAGGTGAATGGGATATTCTGTACGAAGGATTCATAATGGAATTTAGCTTTGAATACAGGTTTGATTGTATTGACGATGTTCTACAAGAAGTGAAAGCAGCAACCTTTAGGATACCATAGGATCCATTGGATCTGATTCAACCTGATTCGACTACTCAGCTGAGTCATGCATTGGAATGATATAACATGACCGTTGAAGAAGAAGATGAGGATCCATGACATATTAACATCCCTGAAATAGAAGGTCACTGCGAGGTTGAGGGACCGCAAATTGAGAATCCTGATATAACCGTGCCACTGAAAATGAAACAGGTAAATATTGGTACAAAGGAAGATCCCAAAATCACGAAGATTGGAGATTACTGGGATGATATGATGGTGGATAAGGTCACTGAATTGCTCCACGAATACCAGGATTTGTTCACTACCAAGTTTACAGATCGAAAAGGGATAACAGGAGACTTGGGTGTTATGAAGATCACATTGAAGCCTGACATGAAGCTGGTTAAGGGAAGACCGTACCTTCTCAATGCAAAGTATAATTGGAAGGTCCACTTAGAGCTAGACAAGATGCTCGCAGTAGGCATCATTGAGCCTGTAGAAGAATCTGATTGAGTAAGCCCAATGGTGGTAAAGAAAAAGAAGCACAAGGATGAAATAAGGATATGCATAGATCTTAGGAGGTTGAATGACGCTTCCGTACATGACACTTTCCTAACTCTATTCACTGATGAGGTGTTGGATAATGTAGGTGGTTAGGAAGCTTATTCCTTCACTCATGGGTTCTTTGGGTAGCATCAGATTAAAATGGTGCTCGAGGATAGAACTAAGATGACCTTTGGAACTGATTGGGGTTGTTTTTTGTACACTATAATGCCTTTCGGATTAAAGAATGATCCTGTGATTTTTTCATGCGTAGTCATTGTTGTATTCAAGGAATTTATTCATAAGTTTCTGGAGGTGTACTTTGGCAACTGGACTGTGTTTGGGCTAGTGAAACACCATGTTACAAGTTTACGCCTGATGCTAGATATATATCGAAGCTACTAGATCGCTCTCAATCTGAAGAAGTGCCTATTTTGTGTTACTTTTGGGACCCTGCTGGGCAATGTGGTTTGTAGACAGGGACTAATGGTAGATCCCACGAAGATCACGGTGATACATAACTTGGAAGAGCCGAGGAGTGTGAAGCAGTTGCGTGCCACCCTAGGACATACTGGATATTACAAATGGTTATGCCTAGATCACCATGCCTATGGAAAAATTGTTAAGAAAGGATGTCATGTTCTGCTGGAAAGAGGACTGTAAGAAAAGCTTGGAGGTATTGAAAGAAAAGATGGTCACCGCGCCGATTTTAGTCTTCCCAGATTGGAAGAAGGATTTTCATGTACATGTCAACATGTCATGTATAACACTAGGAGTAGTACTGGCACAAGTCAGTAGAGTAGAACTATACCATCCTATAATGTTCACAAGCAGAAGGTTACCTAAGGCAATGAAGAACTATTCCACCGCTGAGCGCAAAAGGTTAGACATGGTATACATGCTCCAAAAGTTTAGACACTATTTGCTGGGTGGGCATTTTAAGATTTATACGGATCATTCCACATTGGTATACCTGATCAATAATCCTATGTTAGGGGGGAGAATCTGCAGGTGGTTGTTATTGTTCCAGGGGTATGATTTTTAAATTATTGTGAATCCTAGAAGACTAAATGCAGGACTAGATCATTTGTCGCTCATCGGAATAGGGGAAGAGACCACTAATTTGGAGGAGAGATTGCCTAACATGCAACTATTTGTAGTGTGTGTCGCGGATGGTCATCTTGAAGGTATCATACACTTCCTAATGATAGGAATTGCCTCGAAATGTTACATTGTCCAGTAGAAGAAGGAGTTAGTGGTGTGTGTGACAAAATTTTCTATCGTTGTCAAGAATATGTAGAAAATGGGGTCTAATGAGATATTGCAATGATATGTACAAAAGTTTGAAAGGAGAAATATCCTCATGGATGCTCATGGGGGCACTGCAGGAGGTCGTTATGTAGGAAGAGTGACCACGCAGAAGATTCTATGTGCAAGGTTGTTATGGCCAACCCTCCATCAAGATTCAAAAGCTTACTGCAAGACATGCGATGTATGTCAAAGGACAGGCATGCTGTCACGAATGGATGGGCTGCCTCTGAATCAAAATGTGACGTTACAACCCTTTGAGAAATGGGTGATAGGTTTTGTGGGACCCATTCAGCCCCAAGGGAAGAAGATGGAAGTGGGGTACATTATCACCATAATGAAGTATTTCAATCGATGGGCGGAGGCACAGCGTATGAAGGATTGCATAGGAGTGACTACTGCAAAGTTCCTCTTTCAGTATGTACTCACAAGATTTGGGTGTCCAAAGACTTTGATATGTGATTGCGATATGTACTTTCTAAATGAAAAGATCAGCACATTGATGGAGGAATTTCAGGTATATCACCAGAAGAGCACACCTTATCACCTACAGGCTAATGGGATAGTCGAAGAATTCAATAAAGTTTTGGAGAATGAGATGACCAAGGTTTGCAATGCTCAACAAAGTAATTGGGACCTATGCATACCTGCAGTAGTATGGGCATATTAGATGACATGCAAGAAGTTGACTAAACAGACACCCTTTAGGCTGTATATGGTGTTCAAGTAGTGATGCCCATGGAATATATTGTGCCTAGTCTGTGCATAGTGGTAGTCACAAGTATGATGGATCGTGAAGCACTAGAAGAAAGGCTCGCATAGCTAGCTGAGCTTGAGGAAGAAAGATTTCTAGCTGGATTTCACCAACAAGTCCAAAAGCAGCGCGAAAAAGCATGGCATGATAGACACATTAAGCTGCACACCTTTAAGATAAATGACTTGGTTTTGTTATATGACAGCAAGTTTGATAAATTTCCAGGGAAATTCGGAATGCACTGTTTAGGGCCCTATGTCATTAAGGATATTACCAATGGAGGAGTAGTTCAGTTGGTTAAATTGAATGGAGATCCCTTCCCAGGAAAGGTGAATGGTAGTTTATTGAAGCCATACACTGATGGTCTGGCCATGTGACTATATTAAGGTAGCATAGTCTTAGCGCTCCAAGCAGCTGAAAGGAGGCGTGGGACTATAAACTACACTACTCGGGTTGGGGAGCTACACGATTGGAGTATTGTTAGAAGCAAAAAAGTGTCACAGGGAGAAATCATGCAGGTCAGATAAAAGTGATCGTTAAAGTCAATGTTCATGATTTGATAATAGAAATGTGGCCAAATGGAGGGAGCGACTGACATTTAAGATGAAATTTATGGGTTACATCCTTGAAAATATGCCACCAATTTGGCATTAATGAACAAAATGTGGGGGGAACGGTCGGATTTGAATTCAAAATGTGCTATAAATTATAGGTGGCTACCCAATGAAGAACACTTGGCATTTTTAGAATTGAGTTGTTGAGCTCTCAAGCGCACATGAATCGAGAATTATTTGAGTCTCTGATAATGAGTTCAACATTTGAGTAATTACTAGAAATGACACGAGCACTATTGAATAGTGTTCTGTCAACACCTGCAACAACTATGGACACCAAAGCAGTGACATCCAAGGAGGATATGCCAGAAGTGGTTAGGGAGGTAAAAGAAGATTCTCTAGAGGTTGTCAAAGCATTAGCGAAGTCCCCAAATCACTAAGGATGCCAAGACCAAAGATGACCCCAACAAAGCAGAGTGTGAAGGATAAGAAGGGAAAGCAGCTTGCAATACTAGTGTGTGCATCGTTGAGAAGAAATCCACTAAAGGACAAGCCCACCACACATGAAAATGGAAAAGCCATCAATCTAGAGCCAGAGGAGGAGGAAATCAAAGACATCCTGATGGATGACAAGGACTTGGAGATAGATGTGGAGGATGTGGAAGCCCAGGGTGTTGACCTTGTCACTTGGTTGCCTGAGTACGTCCCTCTGTGCAAGGGAAAGAATAAGGTGCCAAAATATATTGATGATAGCAAGGTCCCCTTGCAAACCCCTCTCCTATCAGATGAGACTATCTTTGAAGGACCGCGCTTGGGGTAGGTTTCTTTGTTAAAGCTCGAAGACTAGGACTTAGCTGACCATGAGAAGTTCCCAGACTTGGAAACTGAGCATCTAGTGCACCGCATTATTGACACAACCACCAGGATGATTGCATTAGAGCCACATTAGTGGGTCAGAGGAGCAGACAAGGTAGCTCTACTCAACCTGTTGTGGGAGCCACACTACAACCACACCATGATTATAGTCTTGGTCATCAAGCAGCTGCTATGCTTGGTGCATGATGGGTGTCTATGGTTGGAGGAGCCAATACCCATCACTGCCAGATTGATCCATAGGATCACGTGGTTTCCCTACACAGGAGAAAATCTAGACATGATATTTGGCGGAAAAGGTGGTGAGCAAGCCCTTGTGGAGGCCATGAAGGATAAATTTAAGCTTGTGAAGAAGCCACGCGGATATTCCATATCAAGCATCAGTGACCCTATTGTAAAGTTTGTTATGAAGATTTTGGCAAGGAAAGTGATGAGGAAGTGTCACGCCAATGAGGTGCCCGTGCCTGTCGTCACGCTAGTAGGCTAGTACGCTGAAGTATTCTAGTTAAATTAGGTGCACTATGTCTATGGTGAGGTCCTTGTGAACTACCACGAGGCACAGGAGCTTAGAAGTGGCTCTTGCTATCTATTGTGCTAGTGTTACAAACATTTTTGGGCACTGCAACCACAATCATAAATTTCCATAAATTGAGGGCTCCTAAGTCCCTAAAAGTGTTGGTTCACTACCTAAAGGAACAAGATCAGGGGATTACATCATCTCCCAGAGGTTCTCCACTAAAAACTGCTCAGAAATGGTCAAAACTGGACCATACTGAATACCTAGTGCAGAGGGTGTGATGCATATCACCTTCCCAGTGTAAAGGGTGAGATGCATACTGGATGGCCCCTCTTTAGGGTGCGATGGGTGAGAATGGACAAATGGCAGAGATAGTTTGCGAGGTGGAAGATCATAGAATCTTCCAGAAGCTTCCCCTCTGACACTTGCCTCTCTGTTTTTGACCAGGGATGAGTAAGAGATCATCAGTCTCCAAGTGGAATAAAGAAATATCAGAGAGAGGACACTAATCAAGACCCCAGAAGATGAATCGCACCCCTACAATCATCTATATATGGATCCCTCATCACAAAGATCCGGAGGCTGAATTTTGTATCTTGTAGAGAAGTGCTGTTGGTTTTCTGGTGAAACTTCATAGTGTTGGGTGATCTAAGCTTTACTTGAGGTGGAGAAGGGCTTTCTTGTTGGAGGATGATGCTGGGTCAGAACTATTGGTTGTAATACTCTTGCTATTCTTGATATTAATAAAGTTATTCAAGTTTTTCCTCCATATTCTTGTATGTTTGATTGTATATTCATTTATGTGGTTAATACATATCTGGTCCTGTGTTATTTATGAATATAGATCTCTGTTCTACGATAGTATTATGCTGCTTTGATTCCACAGTTGCTCTTTGAAGCTGGGCAGACGAAGAAGAAGTGGTAAAGATCTATCAGGAAGGAGAGGAATCAAGTAAGGAACCAAGCGCAAGACTAAGGTTAATGTCCTTTGTTCCACTCTTATCTATTTTTCATAAAGGAAAACGAAAGTAGTCTTTACTTGTTTGTTTCTAAGATAGCTACCAGTCTTAGTGGGAATAGCAGCTCCAAGTGGACACTATTCCCAGTAACAAAAATTCAAGCTCATTAAAAAATAAACATAAGCAATGAGCAAATGTTTCCCCGAGAGTTTAAGCTCATTAAAAAATGAACCAATTTTCCGGTAAATAACCATGGTGAATGCATTATCATCAGCTTTTGAGCCTTGGTCATGTTCTCATCATCACCTCCACTCTATTTTTTAGCCGATCATTCACCTCCATTTGATTATTTACCCTTTGAGGAACATCTGTGAAGAGTGATTCTATTAGCCATCCTTGTGACACTGCCGTGATTGGAAAATTCCAAACCTTACCTAGAATTAGTTGCTACCCAAAATCATCACTCGTTCCTCGAAAAACGAGTCTCCTTTAAGCTCTTTTCAACTGGCTCGTAAAATATGAAAATATTGCCGAGCAATTAGCCTCTTCGGCTCATTAAAGTCATCGGAAGTGCTATCCCTCCTCTAGATTTTAATCTTTTCAGACTTGAGGGATTATTAGACAAAAAGATCGAGCGTTTGTCTTGTTCGGCTCATTAAAATTACCGAACATTCATCCCTTTCATATTATTTTATGCTTTTTCGGACTTAAGGGATTATATGACGAAAAAGAATCTTTGGATTTTCCTTTCCGTCCCTTTCAGACTCTCTAAAATTGAAAAGGACTAAGTTATCTTTGTTGTTAAACTCGTTAAAACCGAATAGCGACAAACTCATCCAAATGGATGAGAACGAGTTTCACTGTCGCTAGGCTCGTTAAAATATAGCGACAAGTTCGCCTGAAGGGCGAATTTTAGAACAAGCATATGTTATCCTCCTCAAGCTTGACAAAAATAAAGAGGTAATGGTCAGCAATGACTGGGGAAAATTGGGAAGAAAACTTGAAAAAACTTTATTGGTAGCAAGTCGCTCTTGAACATGACACTTTCTCTCCACATCCGAGTCGGTTTGGGTTGTTCTGTTCACTGGTCATATCACCATTGGTCCATCACACCATCCATATTTGGGGTTAATGCTACCAATCCATCGTAAGTTTCGCCGATATGTTCAAGAGAAGTCACCCAGAGAATTCACCTGTGTATCACCCACTGCAATACATTCACACTCCATTCTTTCTTGACCGCCACCCTGAACCCTGTATCATCATATTGTTTTCACCCCCACAATCATTTGCTTCGTTCTGTGTCGTAGATGTGGGATTCATTAAGGCCATCCTACGATGGGTCACTTCTTGTCGACATTAGCTCATTATCCATGAAGTCGACCTAGGAACAACCCTTTCAGTACTTTGAAGCTTGCATGCCTCAATGGCAAGTTTCTCACTTTCGGTGACAGGTCTACATTAATGGCCTTCGACTGAGAGATTTTGCATGGTGTTCGACGCCAAGTCCTTTTTCACACCATGTGAATTGTACTATAGTACCTTGAGGATCATTGTCATTATAGGTGATTCCTCTCGCGCCTGTTAATAGCTTACATTATTGGCTGGTAATCAGGTGATGTCTTTCCATGTTCGACTCTAGAACATTTTTTCACATGGATCGACTTGTACTCCTAGTGAAGATTGAATGCGTTTTGAAGACCCCGGATCTAGTTTCATCCATCTGGGTTGTGATATATTTAGGAATATAAAGACATCAAATGTACATCATTACCAAAAAAATGATCATCCAAAAAGGATGATGAGTCTGAATCATCAGTCTGCTACACAGACGATTGTCTGTCCTATGTACATGAAAATGAATTTATAAAGCTAAGCATGGGAATGCCTTCCTTAGCTAGATCATGAAAAATATTATGAAGATAATGTATTGTATTTTATCTTATTACAGTTCGCCTCCCAGCTCAAAAAAACTTCGGATCCTCATGATAAAGAATTTCACCCGACATCAAAATATTAATGGCCTCATGCTTTAGGGGGAAGCTGTTATAAACATTTTTTGGGCACTGCAACCCCAATCATAAATGTCCATAAACTGAGGGCTCCTAAGTCCCTAAAAGTGTTGCTTCACTAACTAAAGGAACAAGGTCAACTGATTACATCATCTCCCAGAGGTTCTCCACTAAAAACTGCTCAAAAATGGTCAAAACTGGACCATACTGAATACCCAGTGCAGAGGATGCGATGCATATCACCTTCCCAGTGTAAAGGTTGCGATGCATACTAGATGGCCCCTCTGTAGGGTGTGATGGGCGAGAATGGACAAATGGCAGAGATAGTTTGCAAGATGGAAGATCATATAATCTTCCAGAAGCTTCCCCTCTAACACTTGCTTCTCTGTTTTCAACCAGGGATGAGTAAGAGATCATTAGTCTCCAAGTGGAATCAAGGACTATCAGAGAGAGGACACTAATCAAGGCCCTAGAAGATGACTCACACCCCTACAATCATCTATATATGGATCCCTCATCACGGAGATCCAGAGGCTGGAATTTTGTATCTTGTAGAGAAGTGTTGTTGGTTTTCTGGTGAAACTTCATAGTGTTGGGTGATCTAAGCTTTACTTGAGGTGAAGAAGGGCTTTCTTGCTGGAGGATGATGCTGGGTCAGAACTATTTGTTGTAATCATCTTGCTATTCTTAATATTAATAAAGCTATTCAACTTTTCCTCCATATTCTTGTATGTTTGATTGTATATGCATTTGTGTGGTTAATACATATCTTGTCTTGTGTTATTTATGAATATAGATCTCTGTTCTTTGATAGTATTATGCTGCTTTGATTCCAAAGGTGCTCTTTGAAGCTGGGTAGACGAAGAAGAAGTAGTAAAGATCTATCAGGAAGGAGAGGAATCAAGTAAGGAACCAAGCGCAAGACTAAGGTTGGTGTCCTTTGTTCCACTCTTATCTATTTTTCATAAAGGAAAATGAAAGTATTCTTTACTTGTTTGTTTCTAAGATAGATGCCAGTCTTAGTGGGAATAGCATCTCTGAGTTGACACTATTCCTGGTAACAGCTAGTAGCATGGGAGCTGGCAGAGGACAGTCAATTCCCTTCGATCGAACTAGACCTGCGAGAAGCAATGAAGTACACTTCATTGTGGGTGACCAAGGATGTGCAATGTATCAAGGACAACAATATCTTCTAGATCTTGTTGGAGATGAAAATCCTCATGGCCATCAACCGCAAATCGTGGTTTTCGCCTATGGTGTTTTCCAACCTACAGGGCTATGTGAAATTCAAGGCAGATTTTCACCATGTGTCCATTAGGGCACAAAAGGATTCTACACAGACATGGTATGACTTGCCATACTTGGCAATGGATGACGCCATTGATATAGTACTTGATTTCTAGCCGAAATAATGGTGCGCTATAACAGACTTGGTAGTGGGAGGGAGCAAGTCCACCACACAACGCAAGAAGGAGGAGGCCAAGCTCAAGATGATGTAGCTGGCTGAAAAGAGAAAGAAGGAGGTCACTGACAAGGCCCGAGCAGAGTGCGATGTCACTTAGTAAACGGAGAAGCAAATAGGTGGAACATAGTGGAGCTCTGACAAAGGCATGAGATTTCCTTCACCTGAGATAGAGGAAGAGACAGGCGATCGACAGAGCAGCATGACACATACATATAGGAGATGTTTTCCTACATCAAACATCTAAGGGAGCAAGAGAAAGGAGGGTCTAGGAAGAAATCGAAGGCCACTAAGACATCGTTCGACCTAATCACCCTCACAGAGGGTGATTTTCATGACATAAACAACACGGTGCAGGATGTCACCACAGAAGCCCTACAACAGTTTGAGCAGTAATAGCAATTAATATTGGGGGCAATCTAGACTACTCTGTAGGCACTGCAGACCTGTCTGTCGCAGGTTGGCATGATGTCGACTGGCCTTGCCATTGGCACTTCAAAAGTTGCTGAGATGCTACACGTAAAGGTATCAAGTGCAATAATGCTACCTGATTGAGCACTGGCCATGGAGAATGAAGCTGACAGGTCCACCGTCAGTGAATCTGGTAGTGCTCCCTAGTGAGGTGCTCCACCTATTGTAAGATGGAGTGATTGTGGAGTTAAGGGCCCATCAGCACCATGCCCTATAAGTGATCAGCGAGTAGCGGATTAACAATGAGAAGCTAGAAATAAATTTAGACTCTTCCATCACTGTCGTGACTGAGATAACTAACCAAAATAAGCATATAATTCAGGTCATAGAGGAGGCATTTCGAATGGTCCTGGAGTTAGCTATTCTTGAGAAAGAATCAGTCGAGGTGCACATCTATAAGCTATCTATAGGGGTGCATGACACTCGCACAGAGATGGCTCAGGTTCAGCTAGAGTTGAACCTTCAAATTACCGAATTGTAGTTGAAGGCCTAGCCTTCAACCCCAGCAGAAGTAAAGGAGTAGCGTACAAACACTGTCACAGAAGTGATAGCAGCGATTGATAGTGTAGTAGCAGACTGCACACAACTTTTTGAGCAGTTATTCAAGGTCTTGACGAGCCTATAGGAGGACCCTATTCTACAATTATTGAAGACAAAAGTGTGAGAACTACAACAGCACTATGATGAGGTGAAAGGCATAGTGAAAACCGTTGGGATCGCATAGAGACTGGAAAAGCTGTCGAAGGCCAAGCAACTGAAAGAATGGGTGGATGCAGTGCAACATAAGAAAGCAGTGTTGAAGGCGCAACTAAAGCCCTAGCTGGATGAGGCTTATGTGGTTACAACGTCTATTGAAGGAAAGCTTGTGACTCTTCAAGCAACTCAGCGAAAGATTCAGGCCAACAGTTCAAGAGAAGTGACTGAGAAGATAGTTGTTACACTAAAATTTGTCACCATGACTATCTGCAGTTAATACGGCTCCATCAACAATCATATTATCCTCCTTGTGAAGCCTGATACCTCTACTCTCCATGTCAAACTTCAAGAAAGAGAGAAAGTCATTAAAAATCATGTTTATCTGTGGGTACGCAGGTTCTCTCTACCTTGCTTGCGTGTATGCATCCCAAGCTCATTGTACCTGCGTACTTGTACGCTCTGTAAGTCAAGGGATGGGTGCGTACTCCTGTAAAGTTCAAAAGGCGCAAGTTTCATCTTAAAAAAGTTACTTGTGGTCATTTCTAGAGCATTCTAGAAGTTTGTTTGACGCGTATTGAGCGCCTCCAGATGGTTCATGCATCCCTATGATAGAGGAACTTATCCCATCAAGAGAGGAG
>APFE030663264.1:0-12834 GCA_000404065.3 Pinus taeda
GGTTTTCTCTTAAGATTTTTTATATTCTCTGCTTCCATTATCCAACCATCCATTGATTTTCTCTTCTCTCTCACCCTTACTTCTATATAACCCTTCTCTCTCACCGTTACTTCTTTATAACCCTTAGATCTATGACATTATTCTTTAGACACATATGTCCCGATGAGGGGATATGCCATTGAATAAAAGCATCCACAATAAAAATAAAGTGGATAACCTGTATTTATTTCTGAATAACCATTCTTCAAACTTTGATCACAAAAATATGCAATCAATGTTCATTATCTTAATATTTTCATAATATCATTAATTTTTTAGATTAAATTATAAATGATGAAAAAATGATACTTTAATTTTTATCTTATATCAATATAGATTCATCTTAAGTTATGGATATACTGCGCCTCAGAGAGGGATCAAATTTCTCAATTGCAAATGTCTTTGTGGTTGAAATTTTCACATAAAGAAATTTGATTGTTGTGCGTGCTAGTAGATCCGAACTTAAGATGGATCTATATTGATTATTAATATTAATATTTATCTTTATATAAATTTCACATCTATATATCCCGATTTTTAGTTTTATGAAAATTCAATAATATATGTATCCTTATTTACTTTTATAAAAATTTGATAATATATTTGGTTACATATATATGGAGAAATTTTCTTTGGTATTTTTATAAATTTTTAAAATTTAAAATTTTTAATGTGTTATGGAGTGTTGCTTATAAATATATAGATAAATAGAAAAAACTTTTATTGCAAAATATTGATTTTTTATATACTTATCAATTAAATTTGAATAAGAATGTTGTAAATATAATAGTTATGAATATGAATTTTAATTTTATTTTCTAGGGAAAAATTTAAATTAATTAAAGTTTTACATATTTATTAATTGTATTTTCTCATTGCGAATATGAATCATTTTACTTAAATCTTTCTTTTGTTAGTTTGTAAGTGGTTTGAGTAGCACCCGACCTCTGCCACATCAGCGCTTAATATGACTGGATTTTTGCCCACGGCCTAAGCTGTGACCTTCACACCATTCCTTTAATTTCTTTTAATGTGATATGCATATTACGGTTTTTTTTAGCAAAAAATATTTATAATTTTATATCAATGCTTGCAAAATGATTTTAATTGAGCCAACATTATGTTTAATTATTATCATTATTTTTTTATCTAATTTTTCCTTTTGAAAACACCACCAATCTCTCATATTAAACTAATATATAAATGTTTAGACTCAATCCCTCCTATATCATCTGGTAGTAAATTATAAAGAATTAATATTTAAATGTTTACCGACAATCTCTCCTATCTCCTCCATTTGAAATTATACCTTGTCCTTAAAATTTAAATTTGTTCTATTTTCTATAAATTATAAATCAAATTATAAAGGTAAAAGCGTAATTAAATATCAAAACTAAAGTGTTATTTTTTCCTTTTCCCTTTCAAAAGGGCCGCTAAACTACACCTACATGATAACAAACACACCAACATATGCAAGACTACAGGGTGGGGGACCTCCTTTTAACAGAGCTCACTCAATGGTTTATGTTCACCCTCGTTTTAATAGAGCTCACCCAATGGTTTATGGTCCAAATGCTATATAGTCACAGGTTGGCAAATAGTTGCACATGCTTCATATGGAACAACTAGGAAATAGTTGTTGATGTAAATGTTTTGTGTTGTGTTGGGATTAGTGTTGATTTCATGGGTGGGGACCTCGTTTTAATAGAGCTCACTCAATGGTTTATGGTCCAAATGCTATATAGTCACAGGTTGGCAAATAGTTGCACATGCTTCATCTGGAACAACTAGGAATAGTTGTTGATGTAAATGTTTTGTGTTGTGTTGGGATTAGTGTTGATTCCATGGGTGGGGGACCTCGTTTTAATAGAGCTCACTCAATGGTTTATGGTCCAAATGCTCTATCGTTACAGGTTGGAAAATAGCTGCATATGCTTCATTGGGAACAACTAGGAAATAATTGTTAATGTAAATGTTTTGTGTTGTGTTAGGATTAATGTTGATTTCTTGTGTTGTGTTGGGATTAGTTGTGATTTCATTGGTGGGGGGCCTCATTTTAATAGAGCTCACTCAATGGTTTATGGTCCAAATTCTCTATCGTCACAGGTTGGAAAATAGTTGCATATGCTTCATTGGGAACAACTAGGAAATAATTGTTAATGTAAATGTTTTGTGTTGTGTTAGGATTAGTGTTGATTTCATGGTTTCTGCATACGACTTGTGATTTCCTCTCCCTATATCTGGGAGATGCTTTGAATTTTATCTTTTTATATAATTGGTGGGTTTTGTTTCTTACTTAATTGGTGTAATTAAGTGGAATTCTTTTTTAGAAAGTTGTGAGATTATTTATAGATTTATCATTTTAGTTTTACAAGTCAATTTTTTGATAAAATATTAGAGTTTTAAAGTTCTATAGTGCGTAAATAAGATAAGTTGGCAAAGATTCAAAATTATTTTGTAAATGAGCGAGAATTCAAAATTATTTTGGAGTTGAAGGCAAAATTATACGATTAAAATACTTTTTAATAATATACATAACCATAAATTTCAATTATATAAATTTTATAATTATTTTTATTAAACAGAAACAAATATCTAGAAAATAGAATTGAAGTCTATTTTACACTCTACAATTTCTCTCTACGAACAAATTTTATTATTTTCCTTGATAATCATATGAGTGTTGAATGCAAAAGTTACACATAAATTTTATACAATATGTTAAGTTGTTGATGTGGTGTGGCAAGTTTTTGATATAGTATAGTCTTAGCATTTTAGTAAATAATATAATTTACTAACTTGTTTTAAGAGAAAATATTTGAAATATATTAAAATAAAATACAAAATCTATATTGTATGAATAAAATAAATACAGTTGTCATTGAGCTGCTACTTATATATTTAATTTATAATTCGTCACTGAATTTATTGGTGAGGTAAATATATGTTTTGTTAAAAATATATTGGTCAAGGAAGCAATGGGCTTGAAACTAGAATTTATTCATACAATTAAACACATGATATCATTGTTTGATCTAGAAGCTACACATAAATCCAACATAATATATTATATTTCTAGCAAAATATCATAATTTTCTGATCTACTATGTTTTTAATAAACTCAGACATCATATGCAAGTGAGAATAAATGCTCAATTATCAATTTCTCTAAACACTAAAAAATATTTAAATTACTACTTATATATTTAATCTATTTTTCAATACCAAATTTCTCTATGAAGTGTAAATATATATTCGGTTAATGATACAACGGTCAAAGAAGCAATAAAATTGACATGATATATTATGCTTCCAAAGTTTTATTGACAGTATGTGTATCCAAGTGAGTATAAATCTCGCCCAATTATCAATTTCTCTAAACACTAAAAAAAAATTTAAACTATTACTTATATATTTAATCTATATTTCAATACCAAATTTATGTGTGCACCGTAAATATATATTTGGTTGATAATATAATGGTGAGAGAAGCAATAAAATTGAAACCAACCTCACATACCAAAAGAAACATCCCCAAAATAAGCAACCTGGTTAGATACTAAAACTACATGTAAACCCCACATGCTATATTATGCTTCCAACATCGAAAAGGCTCTGAAATTTTAGTTTCAATTATTTTGGTATTATTAAATAAGTAAATCTTTTCCGATCAAATTAATAGGGTAGATTTTCAATTAGCTGTATTTATTTTAGTCTCAACCGTTAAAAATGGTATTAATGAATATTTAAATTTCTGTCCATGAAATTAATAAGGTAGATTTTTAATTAGCTTTATTGTGTTTGTCTGCGCCATATCGGAATTTTCCTAACACATTACTAATTCTCTTTTGGAATGTGAATCACAAAAAATAATAATAATACGGCCGTATGATAATATTAAGCAGCCAATGAGACAGGATCGGTAAAAAGAATAAATGAAGCATAAATATACAAGGGAATATTTCTCAGTGAAAATCAGGGTGGAGCATATGCAAAACATAGAGAAATGAGAATGTGCTAATGCAAAAAGCTTGGTTAACCACTCAAATGATTAAGTGCAATTTTTTTTTTAAATGATTAGTTGCAATTCTTTCAAACGAAAGGGCTTGATACTATTTTAAGCCAATCAATCAATGGAATAAAAAATAGATGAAAAATCAATGGGGTAAAAAAATATGAAATCATTGTCGGATCGATTGCGCGTTTTTGTTGCCATTAATGGTTTCGGCTGGCACATAATTCACACGTATTTGTTGGCATTCATTGTTTCTAGAAAATATGGTTCATACCTATTGATTGTTTCGGGAAAATATTCTTGATACCTATTGATTGTTTCTTACACTACGGAATGTAAGAAACAGAGTGAAGCTGCAAACAAAAGAAGAACAACTCGCCTGAGCGAGAGTAGTAACTATATTGAGGAATATTACAAATTCATTTTAACCTTTTGCTCAGGGTTAACCATTTCTTATTTTCGCTCTCATATATCTTTAATAGTAAAAGCATTTTAAGATAGACTGTTGTCCAAAAGGATTCGCAGACCGTGCATGTTTTAAGAGATATTTCACAAAATATTGCCTTGCCATAAACATGAGTAGAGTGAAACTGCAAAACTGCCTGGAATTGCACTCAGCAGAGAATCTTTCAAGTCTCTTAAACCTTAAATTCCTCAAAGTAAATGGAAAACCCTCAGTCTGATATCTTTGGAAGTAATTGAACAGGAGCAATCGAATTTTCTGGGAAGAAATTCCCAAATTTTGGGCGATTATTTCCGTAATTTATACCACCAAACATTAATTCATATATATATATATATTCTCCAAATATACCAAATTAAGCAGACAACCCCTCTAATTGAGGTATTAATTTCACCGTGTTTTATTCATTTTTCTGCTCAGAGTTCATCATATCTCATTCTCCTTAACCTATAAATCCAATATTAAAGGCTAACACTTCTTTATACGGAGTTGAATCCCTAGACAAAGATCAATGTAAAAAGTATTGTTTAGAATAATTTTATCAACGCATTGACATAAATATACTGCAAATGCATGAAAAATTAGTACTCTGTCAAACATTTTCACAAACTTAAATTAATTTTATCGAATCCTCACAAAAACTACCGACTTAGTTTTTTAGGAGCATAGGCGGTTGGAGCTTAGTTTATCGGCAGCCAACAACATAAGTAGAGGCACCAGTCGTTGCAAAAGCAGAGGAGAGCCACAGAAGGTGGAGACAAGAATTCCTTATCTGGAATTGAATCCTTGCACAAAAATATGCTACAAACGTCTTAACATACCCTGCAGAATGATTTTATCTTCGAACATTTTACAAGTACCATGGCAACTAATTCTATAAGTGTATCGAAATTAAAAATACTTTAATCCAATCTTTAAAAATATTCCAGAACATCAAAAGGCACTCTGTCAAGCAATTTCATCCGTACTAATGTCAAATAATTCAAGGAACATATTAAAAATTAAACTTAATTTAACCACACATTCACAAAACCTTATAAAACAACAACCCACAGTCTAATTCATATCTCCTTTGTCAGGCAATTTCATCAGTACTAATGTCAAATCAAAAAACATATTAAAATTAAACTTAATTTAACAACATTCACAAAACCTTAGAAAACAACCACCCACAGTCTAATCATATCTCATTTTCGCGATCATATTTAACTTCAAGAGTAAAAGCATCTGACCATGTAATTTTCGCTATCATATAAGATTAAGCATTTGACCATGTCAATTAATTTCATGAAAAGAGTAATGGAAAGTGAAGCAGATATGGCTGCAATGGGAAGTACATAACGCTGCATCAGCTGTAGAATAAGCACAGGGAAAATGCGAGAAAGCAGAGTCAACAATGCTTTATTTGGAATTGAATCCTTGTGCATAAATGCAAAGAGCGAGAAAGCAGAGGCAACAATGCCTTTTTTGGAATTTTATCATTGTGCATAAATACAATACAAAGCTTTAAAAAAAATGCATTCTATAATATATATAACATAAATTTTTGTTACAATGGACAATAAAAATGATTACGCTTTCAAACCATGCCATGACATGTGATACGATTTCTACATGTATTTTAAAATCTAAATTAAGTTAATCGATTCGTACAAAATTTGAAAAACTTAAAAATAGCACTCCAACAATTAAATTAACTATGAAAAAAAAAACGAAAACCAGTACTCAATTAATTTCATTAATACATCAAAATTTAGAATTATTTTAACTGAATACTCACACAACTCTGAAAAATTGAAAACCAATGCATTAAATTTAATAACTCCCAATTTTATCAAAGAACCACGCCCAAAAACCAATGCAGTCTCATCCGATATCAATTATCAGTAATCGCCAGTTTAATTGATTTTATAGCAGTTTAATTAATTTTTCCCCAAAACCATGATACCGTGTTATGCTAAACTGTACCACCTGTGCACCATCTCCTAATCTCCCTCCCACAACACCTGTACTGCATCACTGCAATATTGCTTGTGAGAAATTTATTTAATGAAAACTAAGACATTACAATTCTTAGCTAGAGTGTTGTGTTTGATCCCTAATTCCAGCGAAAACATCACACAACTTTGACAATGGACTGTTGTCCAATAGCTAGCTTTAGTTTTCGAAAGAATCGGTGGGTGTTTTAAGAGATCTCACATTGAAGAAAGCATCCATATCAGAGATAGGGATGGTTGAATGTGTTTATCCCTGGTTCCAAACTATTGACATTTCATAAAATATTGCCTTGCCATAAACATTAGCAAGAATGAAACTACCAGGAATTGGACACTTTCAAGTCTCATAAACCTTAAATTCCTCAACCTAAATGGATGCTTCGCGCTAGAAAAAGCTCAGTCTACAAGGTCTGATATCTTTATACGTAGTTGAAGCAGAGCAATCGAATTTTCCGGGAAGATATTCGCAAACTTTTGGTGATTATTTTTGTACATTATACCACCAAATATTAATTCTCTCACATATATATTCTCTAAATTAAGAACATAATTCTCTCACATATATATTCTCTAAATTAAAAACACAATCCCTTTAATTGAGATATTAACTTCATCATCTCCCATTCATTTTTCTGCTCAACGTTTATAATATCTCATTCTCAACCTGTAAATTCAATATTAAAAGCATTTCACTGTGCCTGAGTGCTATCATTATCGTTGCCAGCAATCAGTTATGGTCGGTGGAATATATGAACTCAGATATAGCTGCGTAGGCATAGGCAGGTGGAGCAACAGTTGACTTAGTTTTACTGGAGCCCCCTAGACGAGGCACCAGAGGAAGCTGCAGAGGCATTGGCCCCAGAGGAAGCACCGGAGTAAGCGGTAGAAGGTAGAGGCAACAACTCTTTATACAGAATTGAATCCCTAGACAAAGATCATTGAAACAAATATTGTGTAGAATAATTTCATCAATACATTCACATAAATCTACTGCAAATGCCTATTAACGAGTACTCTGTGTCATTTAAATTATTAAAATTAAAATTAATTTAATGGGATCTTCACCAGAACTATTTTACCAGAAAAGGCGGCCGGAGATTCTACTTAGTTTATGTGGAGCCAACAGCGTAAGTCGAGGCATCGATCGTGCAGGAAGCAGAGGAGAAAGCCACAGAAGGTAGAGATAGAAATCCTTTATCCAGAATTGAATCCTTGCACAAAAATATGCGACAAACGTCTTAACATATTCTGCAGAGTAATTTCATCAACTATATCACCATAAATCTGCGACAAAGGCCATGAAAACTGAATTCTCTTCCAACATTTTACAGGTACGGTGGCCAATAATATCCTAAGTTTATCAAAATATAAATTAATTTAAACGAATCTTAACAAAGCAGGGGAAAATTAGAAAGCATCAATTTCATGAGGAATAATGTAAAATAATTCAAGAAATTTCTTAAAATTAAAATTAAAATTAGTTTAACCATAGATTCAGACAATCTAGAGAAAATTAAGAACGGATCATGTAAGAAATTTCAAGAGCTTCTAATTTCAACACAAAAACTAATCTCAACTGTCATAAATATGGCAATCGAAAATACCTGAAATTCAACAATTGAGCTTTTTAAATGGGCTAGTCAACGCACGGCACAAATATTGCTATCGCTTGCGCAATCTCTGCCACTTCTTTCGCACCATCTCTAAATCATTCAGCTGATTAACCAGTGAAAATAAGAATTATACTATTCTTACCTATTGTGTTTAGCCCTAATTCACTGAAGAATTTGAAAAGATCGCACAATAAACCAAACCAAACCACATTTTAAAGTTCCATAAACAGATTTAACATGCCAATAGAGAACACTGCAAACGAAATAAAAAAGACAAAGTCCGGCCCAATCAAATAAAAATATATACACCATAACTGAATCAAATAATCAAATCGCCCAACAATAAACCCAGGGAAAACGAAAACAATAAAACCAGAATGGCAGAGCAATAAACCAGAGAAAACAAAAACAACAGGTTAGCAAGAATTTGCCGATCCCTTGATGCACTAACAAACACGAACCATAAATCCTCAAAAGAGGGCTCAAACATTTACGAGACCAATGGTAAAAGGTGCGCCCATTATTTATATTGTTATAAAAAGCATTCAAACGGCAACGTATCCTCCAAAGCTTTTCTTTTAATTTTGCTCCATTAATGGGTAATGGAGGTTTTAATTTTCTTTTAATTTTTATCCATGAAATGTTAATACAACTTTTCTAAAAACTTTAAGTCGTTCATGCAAATTTTAAAAACTTTAAGTCGTTCATGCAACTTTGTTTATATTTTTTTTACTTAACGTTTGTGTTTCTATAAAAATTAATTAATAGAAATTTTATTATTGTTTTAATATTTCTTTTGTCAACAATATCTCTAAATTTCTATACAAGAGAAATGAGCATCAAACAACCATTATCTCTATACAAGAGAAATGAGAATCAAACAACCATTATCTTGTTATATAAGTAAATATATCATGATTTTTCCACTGTTTAATTATAAATTATAAAGACTACGTTTGCTTATAATAGAAGTCATGGAGGGTAGTCCACTGTTTAATTATAAAGACTACGTTTGCTTATAATAGAAGTCATGGAGGGTAGTTAATTACATATAGAAAGAAATGAATTTATCAATGGAATCTTTAGGTTACCAAGAGGAGGGCTCTTTGTCAACAATGATTATTGGACTCTGCAGTTCTTTAACCTTTTTATTAATAACATTTTTCAGTTATTTAATAAGTTGTATTGATGAATTTTAATGATTTAAATTTTCAACTACTTTAACTCGCATGACTATTTGAGCTACTTTAACTGGTTGAAATTGATATTTACAAGTCATTCAATAACTAAATATTTATTAAACTTTTTTAGTTAGCTTAGTTATATATTTACTAAATATTTTAGTTGGCATAGTTTAAGTGTTTAATGTTCCACAATAAAATGCTAAAATTTTATACATCATGTTATTTTAATTAAATGAGTTTTACCTAGCAGCATACATTTATTACTAAATTTGTTATGCAAAGAATGTTATAATGGTACGTAATCTAAACTTTGTAGGAGAAGGATTTAACATCTACTAGAGACCAAAATTAACTATCGTGATTTATTAGCATTTTTTTAAGAGAACATAACATTTTGGTCTATTGAATGCAAAGGCAATGAAGATATTCTTTTCCTGGAGAGGTTTAAGGTTGAGTGAACTCAAAATAGCAAAAAATGATGAACATAATTTTTAGGAATGAAGTTATTGTTTTTTTTATTAAGGGTTGCGGGTTGGTGTAGGTGTGGACTTCAGTGGCATGGTTAATTTGATCACCAGCTAGTGCTCTAGAAGATTGGAACACATGGTAGGAAACCATTTAAATTCAATCTAACTACTAAATGACTATATAGATATCATAAAATATAATTGGCCTACTAGAAACTTCTTGCAAAAAGGTGACCTGTTAAAATTCCCTCGCGGGAAAGCCAAAAAAATGAAAATAATCATAAAATCTAATTGGACTTGTATGAAGTATTTATTCATTCCACCAACAATCTAGAAAAGATGGGTGCACATTTAACACCGGAGATGATTCTTTAGTCTGTACTTCCCCTACCTAAGGAGGATCTCGCCTGTTTGCTGCAAATTCCCAAAAAGTGATGCATCGACCTGATATCCCTCATCTCAAATTCTAATGCTATATCTGAAATACAACCTGCAATCAATCTCTCTACACCTATTTGAATTAGATCATCCACATACAACACTAAAATGTGGGGCTTAGACAGAATCAATAACAAGTATAGGTTGGGATCCACCTCACTCTTGGTGAAGCCTATGTTTTGCATATTGCTATCTTTCCTGGAATACCATGCCTTGGGTACCTGTTTGAGTCCATATAGCGATTTATTAAAGCTACATACATAAGTCTCTCTATCATGGACTTCAAACCCATATGGTTGCTCGATATAGACTTCTTCCTCAATGATGACATTGAGGAAGGTGATCTTCACATCCATCTGGTGGATGTTCCACCTTACCTCAAAAGCTATTGAAAAACTTCTTCAATAAAGGTATATTTGGCTACAGGAGAAAAAGTCTCCTCATAGTCTACTCCCTCTTTATGGGAGAACCCATGAACCGCAAGAAATATCTACCATATTATTTACCAACATCCCTCTCTGCTCCAAATACAACAAGTTGAAGAAAACACTCCTAATTTGAGTATTTCTTTATATTCGAATATACATCCATGTGCTTCTACTATGTTCCATGTTAATCTTTGTGATGTTTTTCTAGGTTTTATTTACCATGGTTCACATACCCATGAACCATCACTTCATGTAAGAAATTGGTTCATTAAGTTTAACACTAAGGGATGATTTTTTTAGTAGGAGGAAAGGATGTTTGTTATAATCACAATGACAACCTTGAATTGTATGGTTTGAATCTTTTATGCCATGCTCAAGTAAGTGCCAGTGTGTGATATCTAAACGTTCCTTTGTCTAACTGTAATAGCTCCAACTCCATTAATTTGTAACCGATCATTCCTAATGAATTTTTTCCATCTTGGTGCCAAAATATATGATCATTTGATTTAGGAGACTTGCGGGTGTAATTTATTTGATAGTGAGTTCTCCCCTAGTGTGTCAATGTAAATTATCCTTTCCCATAACTCTCATTTCCTGTTCTTTCTTTAATGGTTGGTTGGGTGGAATCCATTAAAGCCACTAATGCTACTATGAAATCAAAGGTTCTTGGGAGCTCCTATTAAATTGGAGAGTTATTCTCAAGGTTTAACATAACTTCATTCATGGATGCTACTAAAGCATTCCACCTCCGGTAGTGATGATATTTTCATGCCTGCACCTATGGGTGGTTTAAGACCTTAGATCTTATCATATTAATAACTTTGGGGAAACTACAATAATTGTTGACCTCAAGGGGCATAACTAATCTTCTACATAGTCATGATGAGCTAAACCACATTGACGCAAATTTGCGTTCATCCACTTGGCTAAATTCCCTACACATTGAAATCACCTCACATAAAGTGTCCCCATTTCCTCTCATATTACCCCCAAAATGTTCTCTAGTTCTTCCAATTGCTATGCATCATTGGTATGCAAACCATATCAAACTCATACACAAGAGTTTTTGGTATTTTCGCTTGATCTCATCAATAATCCAACTAAGGGTACCTTCTAGCATCCCTCAACACTATTATATAATTGATCACTTAATAGACTTACATTAGTATTCCATAGGTCCACAACTTATTCTTAGCATATGCAACATATTTGATTTGATCATTAACATGATTATTTTTGGTGGTTTATAGGGTCATGGTATTGGGAAACCCATGGTATTTTCCCATGATATTTGATGCGATTAAGCTTATTTTAAGGCTTGAAGGAATCCATTGTAAAATACCTGGAGTGGCTTGGAGCTTGGCTGGCTTGGATTATGGTAACAAAGATATATATCTCGAGTGTTGGCTTTCCTGGTAAAGTGTGTCCAAGTTAAATATTGACTCTTATGTACATGTTTTCCATGTGTATAATTATTTGTGTTTATATTATTTCCCTAATTGTGCTAAGATAACACATGTTAAAAATGGAGTGTAACTAGAGAAATGAAATAAGCTCATGGTACACATGTAGAAAAGAGTCGATATTTACCCTAGAAACCCTTTAGTGGGAAAATTAGAACTAAACACACACACACACACACATATATATATCGACCTTATCCATTGAGTTGACAAAACACTAGGCCACTTGAGGCATTTTATGGAGTTCTTCAAGCCTTTAAATAGGATTCACTACATTAAATACCATGGGTCACCCTTGGCATGGGCTCATAAAACACCAATGATAAATCCATCAATGACCAAAACAAGGTTATCTTAACTACTTTGCGAGTCAATATTAACCTAACATAAGACATAGGATTCATGCTATGGTGAATAATTATCAAGTAGAACATCAATATACAATCTTGTGGATTGTAGGTAAAATAAATGGAATTAAATTTTCTTTACTAATTTATCCAAAAGACACTAAAATTTTTATTTCTCCAAATTCATTATTTAGATGTGGTTTAATGGCATGCAAGAAAATTCATTATAAATTCGTTGAGATGAATTTAATTATTAAAAAGAGGTAGAACACTTGTTAAAATATTACGAAATTAATTTGAGAGCATGCAGTGCTTAGATGCTATCATATATTACCACCTTGGGATCCTATGTTATATTTCGTGGTACGGATTGGTTGGGA
>APFE030663265.1:0-12124 GCA_000404065.3 Pinus taeda
GTAACTCGGGGAGTTTTGGCACTCAAGATTCTCAAGGCCATAAAGAATAGGGGTGTCATATGTTTTTGGTTCTAACCACATTATGATGTGGATTTTGGATGGATTGTATCTTTTTCTTGGCACAGAAACATTTTGGCTTACAACACTAGATTGTATTTTTTTCATGTCACAGAAAAATTTTGAGCTTACAACACTAGATTGTATCTTTTTCATGTCACAGAAATATTTTGGCTTACAACACTAGATTGTATCTTTTTCTTGTCCCAAGAAACATTTTGGCTAACAACCTAGTAGTGATTTCTTGTGGCAACCTAACTGTGTGTTGATAAGAAATTTTCAATGGAATATGTCTTTCTGTAAAATATTAATTATGATAAAACTATTTCTATAAAGCCACGCGTAAAAGCACATGGAGCCAGTACGACACCTATCCACCGTGGAGCTCATGTGTTGGCTACCGTATGCCACCTTAAATGCGTCTGTTCGCGCCAGTTATCAGGTTCGTTTGGGCTCATTCCTACGATGTTTGGGAATTCAATAATAACATTTCAAGTTGCATATGAAAAAGGCTAAATACAGAAATCAATGAGGAGGCAATCTACGAAATTCAATTAGATTTGATATGTTAATCATAAGAAATCATTTCAGTTCCAAGATGCATGAGTTTACAAAATCAGAAGTTAAAAAAAATGTAAAATATCGCATGGAAATAATAGCGGATTAGCTCGATCATATTATATTGCAAGTCTTCGAAGTTTTAAAAATAGGGTCGAACACAGCTCTCATCATCTAAGAATGAAAAAAGCAACTAGAAAAACTCAAAAGCATCATGAGATTAAAAAAGGTCAACCGTAACCTATCAATCATTGAGAATGACCACAACATGACAATGAGGTACCCTGCATGTGTGACCAAATTTGCAAAAGAAATATTTCAGTTTTCCCAAGTCAATGATATTGGACTCGACCTGACTGAATGCCACATCTGAGTTCTATAACACTGCCCAAAGGCGCTAAAGACTTATAACAGCCTCAAAAAAGACACCAAACGACAGATAGTTGATCACTGCAGCATAGAGAAATTCACTGACCCAGACCAAAACCAGACTTTCCAATTGGTGTTAATTCAAGTCCTTTATCTAAATTCACTATAATATGTTAGCGTCCGCTACTGAAGATTGAGAAGGCCTATATATATATATATGTTCCACACAATACATTTTCCAAAAATTCGGTGCCAAAATATTTGGAAAATTGGAATGTATTAGTTAGCATTATCAAAAAAATATCATGCACCTAAGCTCACTGCTAGATATTGCAATACTAGAGACACAAATGGTTATCTCCCAATAGCACAAATGTATGGGAGACATGGAAGATTTTTTAAGTTTACTTGTATTGAGATGAAATATGTAGAGTAACTAGTGGATGCAAAATGATCTTTGAAGAATTCGATAGAGCAAGTGATCCAGACAACTTGAAAAGTGAAGAATCCTCTAGCTGGGGGAAATGCTCTTCCTAGATTTGATGAAGTTGCATACTCACAAGTTCTTAATAATACCAGTACTTGGTTGGAAGAAGCTAGTTCAGATGACAATAGTGAACCTATATGTGCTTTTACTTATCTGAGGATGGGACAATATTTGTCCCAGGTAAGAATTGGAGTAGGTTTGTGTCTTTTGTGACGAGAATGTCTCAACAAGATGTTGTCCCAATGTCAAGTGATGAAAAGAAAAGAGGTATTAAACATCTTATCCAGGAGGCTACTTCTACTTAAATAAGCCAAAAGTATGACATACAACTAAGTAATTATTTGTAAATATAGTTAATTAGGGCCTTTGCACTGTAGCGGTTAAATTTTTTTTAATTTAAAATTTATTAATTTTTCCTGAATTTTAAAGTTTCTCAAAGTTACTTGCCTAATTAGGAGCGTTATTTAAATCTCTTCTACTAAGGAATTCTATTATAGGATATTTTATGTACTCATGGAACTTATGCTTGTAGAATAGGTTTCCCATCCATTGAGCTACTATCAAATTTCCTTAGAAGTTAATGCTCTACTAAATTCTTAACCACTTCATGCTAAGCCTCTATATAAATGGCAAGTGCAGATTGATGTTAAGCCTCTATATAAATGACATGTGCAGATTAAGCATGGAGTTGTGCTAGAACCATAAGCTTCATCTCCTCAAAGTTGAAATGATGGAGAGCATTGAATACATGTTTGATTACTACTGTAAACTTGTCATTTTTATAGAAGTTTTGTAAAATTGAACTACAAAACATTCAAGTTTTGTAAAATGGAACTGCAAAAAATTCAGTAAGGTATAATGAAAAACAATATAAATTATTTCATTGAATGTCTTTTTCTTATAAAACAAATCATTTCGCCTCTACGAAGTGCTACCCAATTAGAAACTCATGCTCGTGTTGGTGATAGTTGTATATATATATATATGTTCCACACAATCATGAGGAGAAAGGTGAAAAATTTACCCAAGACACTACTGTGCAAACAGAGGATCGGGAACCAGAACAAAATATGGTAGAGAAAAACGTTCTTCATGTGGAGAAAACAGATCGTTTGATGAAAGAAACAGATGATAAATTTAGCCCTCTGGATACCTTGTTATAAGGAAAAAGTAATACCTTTGCAAAATCATGAAAAAGGTAATTCATGACCTTTGCGAGAGATGGGAAGAATATATAAACAAAATCAAAGGAGAATATAAGAAATACCTCGATAGGTGATATAAGAACAAAAACAATGGGCCAATTTTCCATAGGAAGCACATATTACCTCTAAGAGTAGGAAATAGGAAATTTCATATTTCACATACCAAATTCACATACGTACTGAGAAACCTATGAGACAAATGAGTAAAATTTTAAAAGTGTGAAAATACTAGAAACATATATATGAGATTTTGTAATGCACCAATGTGATTGTAGCACACAGTGAACCTTTTCATTAGAATACACAACATAAAACAATATATATATATATATGTTCCACACAATCATGAGGAGAAAGCTGAAAAATTTACCCAAGACACTACTGTGCAAACAGAGGATCGGGAACCAGAACAAAATATGGTAGAGAAAAACGTTCTTCATGTGGAGAAAACAGATCGTTTGATGAAAGAAACAGATGATAAATTTAGCCCTCTGGATACCTTGTTATAAGGAAAAAGCAATACCTTTGCAAAATCATGAAAAAGGTAATTCATGACCTTTGCGAGAGATGGGAAGAATATATAAACAAAATCAAAGGAGAATATAAGAAATACCTCGATAGGTGATATAAGAACAAAAACAATGGGCCAATTTTCCATAGGAAGCACATATTACCTCTAAGAGTAGGAAATAGGAAATTTCATATTTCACATACCAAATTCAAATATTGCATACTATTGCAAAATAAGGATGTAAAACAAGGTTGGATTCCTTAGGAACCCTAAACCCTAAACAAGGCACAGGCTAGTCTAATTATCAACAGCTTAAACCAGCGAGGAGATAAGAATGCCTTGTTTTTTAAACTAGCATAAACCCCTGTAACTGGGGTTTAATATGCACCTTGACATTGTCAAGCTCAAGTTTGCATATGCACCTTGACTCTGCAAGTTTAATATGCACCTTGACTCTGCACATTACATTACCAACAACTCTGCAAATTCGAAATGGGTCATAAAATTTCATAAATTCGAACAACTCTGCACATTACATTATGAACAGATAACTCTGCAAATTCGAAATGGGTCATACAATTTCATACAAATTCGAACAACTCTGCACATTAAAACTCTGCACATTACATTACGAACAGATAACTCTGCAAATTCGAAATGGGTCATACAATTTCATATAAATTCGAACAACTCTGCACATTATAACTCTGCACATTACATTACGAATAGATAACTCTGCAAATTCGAAATGGGTAATACAATTTCATATAAATTCAACAGATAACAAACTGTAAACAGCCCATAAATCCTAAACCCTCATATACCCATAAACCCATAAACAACAAACAACCCATAAACCCATAAACCCATATACAACAAACAACCCATAAACCCATAAACCCTCATAAACAACAAACAACCCATAAACCCTAAGAAATCCTAACAAAATGCCATAAAATACCATTACAAAGGTTACAAAATATCCAAAACACAGATGTTGTGTTGAAAAACATAGAGTGCAGCTGGTAGGATTAAAATCCTACCGGTAACATGCTCACCGACCTTCCCTAGAGCTCGCCAACCTACAACGACCTCTTCCACACGAAGGTCCACACCTGCAACACTTGCAACAAGAACGAAAAATAAAAATTAGCCAATGAAAACAACAAAAAACCCACAAAAAACCACAAAAAACTAGAAAAACAACATTTGACCTCCAGCTTTCTACCAGAAAAACAACATTTGACCTCCAGCTTTCTAAAACAGCGACCGACTCCGAATAAGACCAGCAACAGAGAAATGCGGACCAAGAAAACCAGGCGGAACAGCAGAAGTAAAGCAGAAGCGCTGTGCGGACATCATACCCTGCAACACCAGCAAACAAGTCAACCAATGCCTGCATACCAGGCGAAGAGCGCAGGTCCACAACTGTTTTCGTCCCAACAAACACCTCTACCAGCACAGCAATAGGCGACCAAGCGCGCAGGTTCCGGGGCGGTTCAGCGCCATCTTCGGGGGGGGGGCTTCGCCCAACAACCGGCCCCGAGCAAAAACACAAAGGGTTTGCAGAACATCGCAGGAATGAGCCCAAACAAACCTGATAACTGGCGCGAACAGACGCATTTAAGGTGGCATACGGTAGGGCACACATGGAGCTCCACGGTGGACAGGTGTCGTACCAGCTCCATGTGCTTTACGCGTGGCTTTGGGGACGTGGCGGGGAGGGCACACATGTATTGGCGACCCTCCCCTATGTTCACATCATGCTTGATTGAAACTCTAAAGCTCGAAAAGGACAAACAACGGGCAACATTAACTTCACCATTAATTCTACGTCCACCAGCCCGTACTCAGCCGGCAGGATTTCAAAAACATTTTCGGGTTTTTCGGCAGGAGTGTTTAATGAGGCGGAGGAATTGTTGTTAAAAGTCGTCGGAATCTGGATAAAAAAATTTCAAAAAATCTTGTAGAGGGAATGCTCGAATGGTGTTTTTGATGATGGAAATGGATTCAGCACCATTAAAAACATCTAGGACACCTAAAATTTTGAAGTTAAACAACCATAATTTCGATTTACAAAAATCCTTGCCAGATTTTCTTTAAATATAACAAGAATTTCCATAACTTTCCGAGCAACTCCCCATCTAGTTAGACTACACATTTCCGGCACGGCATTTGGATGGATGATAAACGGAGAGTAACGGAGATGAGGGGCCCACTCAGCCACGTAGACGAGGTTGTGCAACCTGCAATCGGGAGAAAGGTTCGGCGATTGTTGATAATGTTGATCAACATTATAACAGTGATTGCTGATTTGCAGGCATATTAAATAATGTATGAAATGTCATTTTATTCCGGGAAAAATCAATTTACCAAAGAAATAAGTTTAAACCAAAGAAATATTATCATTAGTTTTAAGACACAACATAACAATTTATATACTCCAGTCAAAACATAGTTATAGAGAGCTTCATAATTTGATTAATCTTCACAATCTTCACTACCAAAATCTAAGGCTTCTCGATGTCTTCGTGGCTAAAAGGTTGAAGTGTTGTGTTCTTAAATTCAGTAAGTAGATTAACCTATGGGGTTTTGGATTGACAGTAAATAGGTAAATTGTTAAAGCACTTATTGCGATAAGTCACTAGTTCAAATCTCCATGGGTGCTTGCCTATCAAAATAAAAAATAAAAAATATCTGATAAGTAAATTTGGTACTTTGACAAATTTGTTAAACTGTATATTAAATATATGTTTGAAGTAATCTCTATATACTAAATTTATATTTCAATCATTATTTTTATAAGATCTAAATTTATTTAACATTAAATGTGTAGACCTATTATCTTTTGTGGGTATCACCAAAAAAAACTTTTTAATGGAATTCCACACCAACCATCATAATAACTATGATCATTTCTATCATCCAAAAAAATTTTAAAAGTGAGAAAATAAGTCTTAATTTTTTTTAATAAAATATAAAATGTATCTTTTTATGCAATAATTTAATAAAAAACTCTTATTTTTAATAAGAAAATTTATTATTATCTAATTACAATTTTAATATAGAATTTTTATAAACTTTTATAATCTAAAAACTGTTGTTTTTCATTTTTATTTTTAATAAAAAACTAACATTATTTAATAAACTATTGCTTTTCATTCTTTTTAATATTAAACTTATTTGTAAAGCAAACAAATCAGTATCCATCATCGCAAGTTAAGGGAAGCTATTGAAATTGAGCATAGACCCAATAATCTCAACAGAGATGATGGTTGGAAGGTAAGTAGAAGTTGGATCCCTGCCCTGTCATCTTAGGGTTTTTTCCTCCCCCCCGCCCCTTTGCGCATCTTGGTTGCTTTTGTTTAATCTGTTCATATCGCTCGGAGCTTTATGTTCTCTCCTATATATTGGATCCCTGCTCTGTCATCTTAGGGTTTTTTCCTTCCCCCCGCCCCTTTGCGCATCTTGGTTGCTTTTGTTTAATCTGTTCATATCGCTCGGAGCTTTATGTTCTCTCCTATATATTGGGTTCCTCCAGTATTTAATTGTGATCAATTTTATTAAAAGATATATATAATTGAAGGTATTAATCCATTCTGATGAGGGTCCTTCCCCTGTTTTGGTAGTTAATTATTTAATTCATTATGTTATTATTATTGGTGTATCTAAACTATGATATATTCTTGGGACTATATGTATTACACTTATTAAAAAATTTTTATTGTTGTTTGATTTGCTTCTATTAGTTACTATTTTCGGCTAGTTAAATAATGGATATAAGTTATAGGTTTTCTCATATTTTATCGCCATTTAATTTATATTTATCTCAAGAATAATGAATATCTTTCTTTTTTACTTTCAAATAACCCTTAGGGAAGGGTATTATTAAGTGGTAGATTTAATAATTTTATAACATATACATTCTTTAATAAATAACTCATATACATATTTAATTACAAAATTTAATAATTGATAAAGAATATTTATTATTTATGTTAAAGAAATCATTCAACAATATTAATCTGCAAAATTACCTTAGTATTTTTTTTAATTAAATAAATAAATTGCTTTGGATACTATTCGCTCGGTTAGTAATTGTACCTAACTTTTCTTATTTCTAGAAATAAAATAATATATTATTAACCTCAATATTGTAAAAATAATAATTAGATTAAATTTATGAATATAATTTTGCGCTGGGTCCTAGAGTCAAAATTAGCCGTTAGTAGCCGTTGGAGTCTCTACTCAGTCTATTTAACTTGCTAGGCCAGACCAGATCTGTCTCTTCAACTTGTCCTGACGATGAACCACACTAGTTGGTTCGAAACGCGTAGACAAAGGTATTTTTCATGTGATTTACACCGAAGCTCTTCTTATAACTATGATGGATCACAGAAACCCCAATTCAACAAATCAGTATCCTATTAATTATAACTCACCAACATTTATTTTAATTAATAAATATAATAAAATATGAAAATCGGAATAAATTTCCTATATTTAAAAAAATTAAATCCCTAACAGGCGCCGCTTGGCTGTCACACATCTGACTTTTCAAAGTAATTGCGAGTTTTCAACGACACTCACGCTGCTGCCTCACTCGCGACGGCTTCGTTTAATTATTTTTGGACTACTCTCCTCTTCGGGTGGCGGCTGCTACGGCCCTCTTTCTATCCAGAAGAATTCGACAAGCCATGGGCCGTTGCAAAACTTTCAACCCTTTTATCACTCGGTATACTCTTGTATGCATCCCATTAACTTAATTATTATAATGAATTTAGTGGGAGGTATTTAAACTTTTTCATTTAATGTTTTGTTCGAAATAATTTTAAGTCTACATATACTCTAAATTTAGATTTCTCTTAATACATATTCTAAATTTAAATTTTCCCAAAATATGATTTCATTCAAACTCAATAAACTTGAGTGATCAATAAACCGTAGGTACCAAATACGCCCGTATCGGAGAAATAAATACGAAATTTGGCAATTCGATTCGTCGAATTCGATGAAAAATTGATTCGGTTTATTGCAGGGATTTACAGAAAATTCATGGTTTATGGCAGGGATTTGCTAATTTGTATTCTTTAGAATGTTAATTTGTGTTCTTTAGAATAGTAAGGACAGTAGTTTTTAAGCACAAAATAGATAGTTGCTCGATAGCAGGTCGGAAATGGGAAGGTTGCGGGATTGTATAGAAAATTTTCTAATTTTCAATTTAAAGGGTTTAAAAAATTGAGATATATAAAAAAATTGAAAATTAAATTTTTATATAATTAACTGATTTTTTAAATATAGTATATTTTTATTTTTGAGAAATGTTTCTAAAAATATTTTTAATTTTTAATTTTTAAATATGTATTAATTATAAAAGATTTTAGATAAAATTTGAAATTAAAGAAAGGTAGTTTTTGAGTTTAGAATATTTAATTTTTAAATAAATATTAATCATAAAACATTTTTAGATAAGATTTGAAAGTAAGAGGAAAGTTTTGAATTTTGAAAAGAAAAGAGATTTTGGAGATAAGACAAATGTGATTATAGTTTTGGTAAGTAAATTGTAATTTTAAAATTGTTTATATTGATTAAAATTATTAAAAATGATTTAAATTCCAAAATAAATGGGAAAAAATTGATAAGACATTATTGTTACAAGAAAAATAGTATATATATTTAAATGTTTAAGATATTTATTATGAATTTTTTTTTTTGGAGTCGAATTTTTATCATATCATATGAAATCCGAATCCGAATTCAAATTTGAACTTGGTAACTATGCAATAAACTGACTCTCCAAATATAACCCACTCTTACCTGAAGGATAATTACAATTTCCAGCAGTAATTTCTAAACTAAATTCTAAATGTATGGCGGGATATACAGATACTATCCCATCTAACTTGTTGGCTCGACCACTCCTTACCCGCGTCGGCCTTCCCCATCTGAAGTCGTTGTCATACATTGGAAATCTGGCAGAACTCTCAATGAGCACAATGTTATCGTCGATTATTTTATCCAGCTTCATTAGTGTTCGGTGCTCGTTAAATGTTTGCTGCTCGGCCCTGATGCTGGCATCGGTGTGTTGCGATATGATGTGGTGCAGCGACGACGATGTGGAAGAGATATCAGCCGCCAGGAGCTCCCTGGCCGTGACTGTGGCGGTAACAACTTGGATGGCATTGCCGAAATAAGAGTAAGGCAGAGGAGGAATCAATCTGGATCAGTAGTTCACTGCGAGCATTAAGGTCATCGGCTCGTGGGGAAGCAGGCCGCGAGCCCGCGTGATGGCGTGCCACATTTGGGCAGACGGTGCCTCGAAAGAGGAGATTATAATTTGGTCCTCTGATTTATCCCGGTTGGCTTTGTCGTTTAGCCTCGAGATCGTCTCCTTGCTGAAGTGAAATACCTTTTCTCTCAGCAGAGGCGGAGAGGTGTCTGACTGTTTGGGTTTGAGGCAGCTCCAGAGCTATGTGTGAATCTTTTATGTTGAAACACCGGCTGTGAAGAGGCGGGTGAGAGATTGTGGTCGCTCCTCTGCAGAGATCCGCCCATGAGTTTATGAAATGCCATAGTGAAGTCCCGTCTACCACCGCGTGGTTGACAGTGAAGCCTATCGCTACTCCATCTCTCAGCTTAGTCACCTGATCATACTCAAATTTGGAATTGAAGGACCATACGACGAAAAAGTATATCTAAACATTTGAATTGGAGAAAATTGGGTGAACTGGCCTGCACTACCAGCAAAGGGAGAAAACGACCGTCCACGTTGATAGCGCCATCAAGAGCAAACAATTGGCGAACGACTGGAACAACCTCCAGACTTGTTACTTCTTCAATCCCGACATCTGGCACGGATCCTTCGATGAAATCAGCGCCGGCATCGTTACAATAGATGTACAGAAGCCCATCTGACGAAGTAATGAGCCTTCCAGCAAGGGGTAGAAATGGACGAGGACTTCAACGAGGCTCTTCTTCAGAACCTCCACCACCGAAATAAAATGGTGATCATCGGTGAAGGGCATTTGGTAGATGAGACCCTTATGAATGTAGTCTGTTGGGTATTTTTGCAATGGGAAAATACCAAAACCAAACATTAATTGAACACAGAGTCAATGCTCTGTTTTTCCTCTACTCCAGGATCTCTTTTGTGCACAGGGAAGCCTTAAAAAAAATTACTGAACAGAGTATTGCACCACCATAAAAGATTTCTATTCATTAAAATAAATTCACTGAGACATATTCATCCTCTTTCACTCAGAGGGATTTACCAAAACACTACAAAAGAAATTACTCTGTCTCCTTTGAAATTTTACACCACTGTGTGTAAAAATTTCATTTACATTCACTGCTGTGTGAAAACAAAAATTACAGGGATTTAGAGTTTTACCTTTTCACTGCTGTGAAACAATTCATGGTTTTACATACTTCCCTTGGTTTTCTTCTTTCACCTCTCGGCCTTCTCCTGCACTGTTGTGCGTTCTATTTTTTTTTACATTACTTACTTCCCATGCATTACAATATCCATTCCCTAACATTACATTACAACCCAAAGAAATTCATACACACTTATGTGCGTTCCCCTGGTTTTCATTCGCTGCTGCGAACCCCTGTTCTACTCCTCCCCGTGTGCAATCCACACAACATGAAGTCAACTCTCATACAAAAACATATATCATACAATTCATATGGAATTTAATTAAAATTACATACCCCCATACTTCCGTATAAAATAGATATTACACGCCGTAAAAACATTAAATACATTACCTAAAAACCATGTCATATCATTAACATAGGGTATGGTCAATAGTATTACTCCACACAACATTTAATTTTAGCAGGCCCGTATGCACCTTGGAGAAGTAAACGGAGGAGAACCTCCCTTGCGATCGGACGGCGGAGGATGGAGGACCAAATCGGACGAGTATCGGGTGCCCAGTTTTGACCGACATTTATCGTCCGATAAATGTCAGAGGGCGATGTCACCCCAATCCACGTGTCTGCTCCAAATCTTATCGGAGTTGTTTGTCCGGAAACCACTTTATGCCAAAGAGTGGTGCGATATACTTACCGGCTGATTTGAGGTATTGCTGGGTGGTTTTAAGTGCTGGTACGGATGCGCGGTTGAAATTACAAATTCAACACTCCCCTTTAATTTCAACTGCTGGGCATTCAATCTTACCCAAACACTTCCTCACATAGAGGGATTCGCCAACTTCTTATGATGCAGTTCCACAAACAACAAAATAGTCTTCCTCTTAATAGAGGGATTAACCTGAAACTGTGCTTAAGAGCACCTTCCTCATGACAGAGGGATTCACCATATCAATGTGATGAAGAACACCTTCCTCTTGACAGAGGGATTCACCTGTGACTTTGCTGAAAAGCATCATCCTCTTAATAGAGGGATTTACCATGTGTATGCTAAAAAGCATCTTCCTCTTGACAGAGGGATTTACCATGACACTGTGCTGAAAAGCACCTTCCTCTTTAACAGAGGGATTCACTAAGAACTTCACTTCCTCTCACGGAGGGATTACTGCAAAATACTGCTTTAGATGCAGTTTCAAAACAAAACATTCATTGCACTGTTGTGCATACTCATTACATTGTTCTTTTATGCTGCTGCATATTCTCTGCTGCACTGTTGTGCCATCTTCTTTGCTGCGTCTACCCCACACTGTTGTGTCTACTCTTGCTGTTGTGTTGCTGCACTTCACTTACATTTCTTTGCAAACTCTGCATTGCTGTGCATTCCTCAAAGACATAATACTCTGTCTTTTCTGGAACAATTACTCTGTCCCACCTTACAAATTTACACTGCTGTTGCATATGTTGCATTTCAATTCAATGAACAACACATTCACTATACTTACATTTACTGCTGTAAAGGAAAAAATTTCTTTTACATCTGCTGCTGTCCATTACCTTTCA
>APFE030663265.1:17216-37744 GCA_000404065.3 Pinus taeda
CCTTTGGCTGAAACTTCACACAGCTGGAGAAGATTTACTGCTACTGCAACAAGGGTCTTTCCTTCAGCTTCTTTGACACTTCAAAGAGCATGAACCTGCTCTGTCACCATCAAAGAGCCTGGACTAGCTCTGATACCACTATTGGGTATTTTTTCAATGGGAAAATACCAAAACCAAACATTAACTGAACACAGAGTCAATGCTCTGTTTTTCCTCTACTCCAGGATCTTTTGTGCACAGGGAAGCCTTAAAAAAAATTACCGAAATTGCACCACCATAAAAGATTTCTATTCATTAAAATAAATTCACTGAGACATATTCATCATCTTTCACTCAGAGGGATTTCCCAAAACACTACAAAAGAAATTACTCTGTCTCCTTTGAAATTTTACACCACTGAGTGTAAAAATTTCATTTACATTCACTGTTATGTGAAAACAAAAATTACAGGGATTTACAGTTTTACCTTTTCACTGCTGTGAAACAATTCATGGTTTTACATACTTCCCTTGGTTTTCTTCTTTCACCTCTCGGCCTTATCCTGCACTGCTGTGCGTTCTATTTTTTTTACATTACTTACTTCCCCTGCATTACAATATCCATTCCCTAACATTACATTACAACCCAAAAAAATTCATACACACTTCTGTGCGTTCCCCTGGTTTTCATTCACTGCTGCGAACCCTTGTTCTACTTCTCCCCGTGTGCAATCCACACAACATGAAGTCAACTCTCATACAAAAACATATATCATACAATTCATATGGAATTTAATAAAAATTACATACCCCCATACTTCCGTATAAAATAGATATTACGCGCCGTAAAAACATTAAATACATTACCTAAAAACCATGTCATATCATTAACATAGGGTATGGTCAATAGTATTACTCCACGCAGCATTTAATTTTAGCAGGCCCCGTATGCACCTTGGAGAAGTAAACGGAGGAGAACCTCCCTTGCAATCGGACGGCGGAGGATGGAGGACCAGATCTGACGAGTATCGGGTGCCCAGTTTTGACTGACATTTATCGTCCATAAATGTCAGAGGGTGATGTCACCCCAATCCACGTGTCTGCTCCAAATCTTATCGGAGTCGTTTGTCTGGAAACCACTTTATGCCAAAGAGTGGTGCGATATACTTATCGGCTGATTTGAGGTATTGCTGGGTGGTTTTAAGTGCTGGTACGGCTGCGCGGTTGAAATTACAAATTCAACATAGTCGACATAGAGCATCCCTAAATCGGAAGAGCAGAGATTGCAACGCTGGACCTGCGATGGGCGTGATGGGATTATTGTTGATATTTTGTCCAAGCGGACCACTCGGTTGCTAGAAGGGTTTGCAGCTTCGAGAGACATGTTGAAAAGCTTTAAAGCTGGTAATAAACAGAGATACCTATATCATGGATGAGAAAGAGAATAATTGCCGGCTGAATTGCTTGTTGATACGCTCTATATATATCCCAGAGGAAGTGCCTTCCTAAGATATGTCATATGATGCGGCGAAGGACAGGCCATATTTTCACGCTGATTTTTTTTTTTTTTTTTGGGTCTCCTCATACCTACATTGAGATTAAGTAGGGTTGGATGAAAAAAAGATTTACGTAACTATGATATGCTGTAATTAAGATTATACAAGATTTAGTGGAGTTTGGATGTTTTCCTGAACAACTTTATTCCAGAGTTGACTTCAATATTTCATCCTTGCTCATAATATTCAAACTCAAAACTTACTAATTCAACGCATACAAATTAAGTAATTTCCACTCCATAAATTGTATTTACATAGTTTAATTATTTTATATTTAATTATTAATTTTATAGGTTTAATTCATCTATAAGTGGTTAAAGAAAATTACAATTAAGAATATTTAAGTTATCCAATCCTGTTGTGATCACATTACAGTTAGGCCACACCAGCCCTTAACATAATTAGATTTTGGAATCACACCACAATAGCCTTTAACATAAATGGATTTTTGCCCACTTAATTTTGAAGTGATAACCACCTCTTCACAACAAAGTAACTTAATATTACACCCATCACTATCTACACCTTATAGACATATTTTATTACTTTTAACTTAAAAAATATGATTTTAATTAAATATATATTAATTATATTTATATTTTCATAAATTTCAATAATATAACCTAACACAATATTAAATTATTATTATTTCATATTAAAATATTGTTGAAAAACAAACCTAATTAATTATTATAAAAAATATCATGAATAAATATTGAATAATAATTCAATGATTAGCTATTGTCTTATTTATTAAATGAGAATAATGAGAATATTATAATATAAGATGGAAATAATATAATAATCATGAGGAGAAACAAAGCATAAAGCCAACTATTAATATATTACATGGAAGCGATCTTTTTGAGTCCTTTTTGTCATTAAGTAAAGTAATTTTGAATAATTTTTAAAATGAAATTATATAAAAGAATAAGAAGTGGTTTAATCTATATTTTAAATAATAAAATAAAATATCACTAGCATAAAAAAATAAATTATTAACATTTTCACATTTACTTAAGTTGCATTCTTTTCTTTATCATCTTTTTCTCTGACCCCAAAGGTAGCGGAGTTTGCAACATCAACATGTAGGAAAATATCGTTTCAATAACCAAGAAAATCTCGAGGAACGATATCCTTCCTTCTTAAGGATCCAGTGGACCAAGTTCCTCGGGAGGGACGCCATTACCTATGCACCCTCACATCCACCTCAGCTGCCAATGTGGAGACACCTACCAACCTTGTACGACACCTTCCCAATAGCTCATGCCACATGTTGTGGTGGGTGGGGGCATTTAAGTTTGCAGCTACCTCATCGTTTAGGGTTTCATTTCGTCTATTTTGTGCAATGTCTTCTCCGCCCTGTGTTGTTTTGTTCGGGTCCGGCGTGTGGGCAATTCACTTTGTCGACGATGGCTTGGGATGGGTCTAATATTGGTTCGCCTTGTCCACCATTCTTGAGCTACTCACAGGGCGAGGTTGCTTGCAGTGGTTTCTTAGCAGTTTAGGGTTTATGGTGTGATTGTTTAATTGCGCCTCACATTGTTGTTTAGTGTTTAGGGTTTTGTTGGTTTACTTGTTTCGAGTGGGGTTTAACTCTATTGTTGTTGTTGTTGAACACTCTGCATCATGGGGGGTTTACAAATGGCATTGTTGTTGTTCGTTCTGCACCATTGAGGGTATACAAATACTTTGGTCATTGTTTCATTCTCATGGCTTATTATTTGGGAAGGAGCTAATGCAAAATTCTAACAAGTTTGAGGTCCATGGATTTTTTTTTTTTTCGAATTGCCTGTAATTTGTTTGTATGTTCTTGCCAACTGTTAATTTTTTCATGTTTTACAAGTTTTGGTTGCATCTAATTTGTGTGGTTGTTGTAGAAATGGTGTGGCGAGGTCTAGGGGATGTTTGTACATGGCGGTGGCTACTACGTCTACCCGGTAGGATTCTAAATCCTATCAGCGACTGTGTTTTTCAACACCTAAACTTGTTGTTGGGATTTTTGTTCTTTTTGCTCTTGTTGCAATATTGTGTTTTTGAACACTTGAATTTCCTGGGAAATTAGCTCTTATTGCATGTTTTCTGCATTTTCTTCTGATTTCTATTATGATTTATGTCAATTTTTCTTGCTTTGTTACCCTCCCCTTACCCTCCCCTGAACGTGAGTTGTTTTCTTAATTTTTTGGGCACGGTGTTTGATTTAATTTGACCCTAATTTTAGCCCATGTACCCACTAAATCTCAGGTAACTTTTTTAGTCCAATGTGTTTTATACGCTTAGGAAGCTCCTCTAGTAGGCTACAATTTGATAAGCTGGGGCTATAAACCCCCATCCGAGTCAGGAACCTATAGTTTGAAGCTCCACTCGAGGGTGATCTGATTAAAGTAGGGTGTGAAGCGGTAGCCTAGACTATATGGTCCGTTTTGGGATTGAAATGATCTGTGGTTGATCTGATTTTTGTTGTTTAGACTTTCTTTGCCTTCAAATCTGATGCGGGAAAATTTTTTTTATGTGGTCCAACTAACTCTATAATGAGTTTTGACGTGGAAATCATCTTTGTGGTGTTTTATGAATATTTGGATTGAACTGTTATAAGGGTTATCTGATTTGTATATGGTGGAGTTTACTTTCTATGGTATATAAGGGGTAGCCTCAACCCTATGGTTTGTTTTGGGATTGAAATGCTCTATGATTCATCTGATTTATGTTGTTTAAAACTTCTTTTCCTTCAAATCTATGTAGGTAATTGTTTTCTTTGCGGTATGATTAGCTCTATACTGAATTTTGATGCGGAGTTCATCTCTGTGGTGTTTTTTGGATATTTGGATTGAACTGTTATAAGGGTTATCTGATTTGTATATGGTGGAGTTTACTTTCTATGGTATCTAAGGGGTAGCCTTGACCCTATGGTTTTTTATGGGATTTAAGTGCTATGTGGTTCATCTGATTTATGGTGTTTAGAACTTCTTTTTCTTCAAATCTAATGTGAGCAATTTTTATTTTATTTTATTTTTCTATTTTCTAATTAGCTTTGTAATGAGTTTTGATGAGGAAATCATCTCTGTGGTGCTTTTGGATATTTGGATTGAATTGTTATAAGGGTTATCTTATTTGTATATGGTGGATTTTACTTTCTATGGTATCCAATGGAGGTTCTAAAAAAATCACACAACTAATTACCAAACCTTATTAGTGTGAGACGGAACATTGTTTTTATTGCCAAATGCTTTTTTAGAGGTAAATTGATTTGTAAGAGAAACTTTGCATTGTGTTTGAATTCGAAGTAAATTGAGTTATAAGGGAAATTCAATGCCGAGAGTGCATTACCCATTTGTATTATGTTTTAATTGGAGGTACATTGATTTATAAAGGTATTTTGATGCTCATAGTGGGTAGAACAACCCATTTGCATTGTGTTTTAATTCATTTATGTATTGTTTGGAATAAAGTTTGTGGTAATATGCAAAGATTTCACATTCGAACTTCTTAGATAGATACTTTAAATACATTGACTGCATTAATCTGTGAAATTCATTTTCCGATCCATTCTTCTATAGCACTTAAAGTTAAAATATGTAATTGCACTTAATATTTGGGTTGGAACGAATGTACTTGTGTATTTTTGTTTCATTCCTTTGTGGTATCTGGTTTGTGGAGAAATCTAGATTTTATGTCATTTTGGAAATGGTTCTGATTCTGGTCAGATTTAGTCTGTTATCTTATTGAGTTTATATCAGGTGGATCTAAGTTGTCCTTTTCTAAATTGCTACCTTGAGGAGCTTCTTTATTGCTCTGTCTCCATATTTGTTGATGTATGGAATGTTAGGTTATTTGTGAATATGAAACTTTTATATATTAATGCATTTCAAGTGCTACAATTTATAAAAAGAGAAAAATCCACAAGTTGGTATAACTATTTCTCTCATATTATTGAACTTATTCCGAAAATGTTCGATGCTTCTTTTAATTACATTACAAGTTTTTGAGCTCGTTGGAGAAGATTCCTCTTGGTCATTTTTTTTTCTCCATGATCATTGTAGTCATTAACTCTAAGAGATTTTAATTTGTCCCAAAACTTCGTAACATATGTAGTGGCCAATAGAATGTCTACAATTTATGTATTATTACATTATCTTAAAGCAATGAATATGCAAAAATCATTGTCAACTTGGACAAATATTTCTCCTCTACATTTGCGCAAAAGTAAAGTTATGAATATGTGAATTATTTTGCCATCACTTCAAATGTTTGCATTACATTTGATGTGTAGTATATTCATTTGGAGTAATTCAATGTCCATAGTTGACAACCCAATTGATTTTGTTTCAATTGTAGGTAAATTGATTTATAAGGGCAACTTTGCATTGTGTTTGGATTCAATTAAATTGGTTTAAAAGGAAATTCAATGACCAGAGTGCATTGACCATTCATAATGTGTTTTAATTGGAAGTGCATTAATTTATAAAGGTAATCTGATGCTCATAGTGGGCTGGTCTACCAACCCATTTGCATTGTATATTCATTTATAAGAGTCATTCAGTGTCCATAGTTGGCATAATTGGAGGTAAAATTGATTTGTAAGAGCAACTTTGCATTGTATTTGGATTCAAAGTAAATTGGGTTATAAGGGAAATTCAATGCCAAGAGTGCATTACCCATTTGTATTATGTTTTAATTGGGAGTACATTGATTTATAAAGGTATTTTGATGCTCATAGTGGGAAGACTAGCGCATTTGCATTGTGTTTTAATTCATTTATGTATTTCTTGGAATAGTGTCTATGACAATATGTAGAGATTTCACATTCATAGGTTTCACTTTCGAACTTCTTAGATAGATACTTTAAATGTAGTGTGTGCATTAATCTGTGAAATTCATTTTCTGATTCATTCTTCTATAACACTTACAGTAAAAAGATGTAATTGCACTTAATGTTTGGGTTGGAACGAATGTATAGCTAAAATATGTTTGGGTTGGAACAAATGTACTTGTGTATTTTTCTTTCATTCCTTTGTGCATCGGGTTTGTCGATAAATCTAGATTTTATGTCATTTTTGATCAGGAGCTCAGGACCAAGTGTCGTAAAATGGTCAAAAATAAAAGTGATCAGAACTGGCTCAAACCTAAACGACTAGATAGAGCTCGTCTTCCTGATTCTGGTGCCACAAATGGTTCAGAAAACGATCGCTGTATGAGAAAGTTATGCCAAAAACAAAATCGCCCAACAACCCTTAATTTTTGAATTTTTCAAAAAAAGATTTAAAAAAGAATATTCCATAGAATATTCCTTGGAATATTCCAGGGAAGATTCTTTTTGGACAGGCCAATCAGAAGCCACCATGTGGTAGGCTCAGAGGCCGCCATGTGGCCCAAGGTGACGTGAGCAAATGTATGTTGGGCGCATATGAAAATTTGTTTGATGGCAAAGAGGTTTGGACTTGCAACCTCATTCATATTAACGCAACACTTTACCAATGCACCACAAGGACAAGACTTGTTTAATGTGTGGAACAAACTTTTGTTAAAGTTTGAATTGGGTAAGGGTGGGGCCCAAGGGGGCCAGCCCCTAAGGGCCAGCCCCTGCATACATATGACCACAACATTAAACCGTGGGCTTAAACCCTTAACCACCAGCACGGAATCCGATGCAAACCACCAGCCCGAGATTTGCGGTCACATGCGAGATTTACTGGCTGTTAACTGACAGTCAAGTTGAAGGAAATTTTGGCGGAGCACCAAATTTGGGCGGACCCGCCATATTTGGCGGGCCTATTTGGCCGTAACTAAAGTTAGCTAGAGTTTTTCAAGGGCAACTAGCAGTTGGGAGTAAATGGCCATAACTTTGACTAGGAAAGTCCGTTTTGGACAAATAGCTTTTTGATTTTGGGTCTCTTCGACCTTCTGAAGCCACTGGCATAAGTTTCACAACCATCTGAGGTCATTTGCAGGTGTTTTTGCTTCGTGGAAGTTCCAGGAGCCATTAGGGCCAAATCCGTTTGGGAGCTGCATTGGGAATTGTGCAGCCATTGAATGTAGAACGAAGGTCATTCCAGAAGGTTTTCAGCATTTTGAATCCATTTGTATAGCTTGTTTTTCCTGTTGAGGCATTATTTTCACTGTTTAGCTTCAAGGAAGCTTTCAGGGCCACCAGGGCCATTTCAGTGCTAGAGCTGTTTGGGGGCTGTGTTCATCCATTTTTGGTGATTCAAAAGCCTATGTCTACTATTTTTGACATTCTGAGTCTAATGAAAGGGGTTTCAGAGCTAATTGAGGTCATCTTCACCTCGAAATTCTCCATGAAATTCTAAAGGGCAACTAGGGCCAATTGGGGAAAGTATTGCATAAGGTAGAATTTCACTGTTTAGTGCTTGGGAAAGAGCATGTTTAGCTAATTCCTATCTTCTGATTCTGTATTTACAGTCAGATATACCTTTCGAGACATTCATATTCTTGTATTAGCCTTTGTGGCATTTTTAATACAAGAGGACAAGCCTAGTTTGAGAGGCTTGGTCCAGCAGATGTAGCCCAGAAGGGGTTTACTGCTTTATCATTTTGATGTCTTTATTTGTTGAAGATGACATGCTAAACAAAACTGATATAAAGTGTTAAACAACAAATATGCATAACTTGCATACACACATAATCACCTATTTAGCTGCAGAAAGTTATTTGTCTTATTCCGCAAGACATCAACCTTCAAGTATGTGTATGTCAAAGACTTCTAGGTGTTTACTTTGTTATTTCTTTAGGCAGAGCCTGTAGAGGGCCAGGTAGCCTCTGGAACTCATCCTCTCTTTAGAGGTGACATGTACGGTGAATGCCCCTACAGTCTATCTCTGTATAAGAAATAAGAAGTTTTCACCTTTTTAGAGGTCACTTGGAGTGTATAGCTCACCTTTGAAATTATGGAAAATGGATACCTTGCACCCTTAAACAAGTACATTCCATTTTCAGATCAAATGGTATCAGAGCTCAGGTTGAGCATTTGTTTATGCAAAAGGTGTTAAAGTAGTGTAAGAGATTCACTGTTTTATTTGTTGCAAATGGTTGCTTGAATAAGAAGGGGTTTTTTGTTTGACATTTGGTTAAAGCTTGTCATTTGATTGAAAGCTTTAAAAACTCTTATTTGGAAGTTTATTTTGTTTAATTGACCATTTACATAATGTCAACTTCTTCCACAAGTGAAGGTTCCTCCTTCACAAAATTCTTCAATGATGACATGAAGAATGAGTTCATTAAGGTGAAGGACATGGTGCAGATTCTCATTGAGGATCAAAGAGAAAGTGTTAAGCTTCAGGAACAATTGTTGGCTATGAAGGATGAGAAGGAAATAATTATCCAAAGACTGCATGACATGGAGAAACAACTCCTTCAAGCTCAAGAAGATTTGTCCAAGAAAATGCATGAGGATGAGGCAAATCATTCAAACTTGTCTTCAATTTCCTCAATTGAAAAGTGTGTTGGTTCTTTGAGAAACATACCAGAGGCATAGGGTCCAAATTAATGTTTAAGATGGGCTATCAAGAAGGAAAAGGTTTGGCAAGCATGCACAAGGCATGGTTGATCCTATTTCAGTTGTGGAGTGACCCAAGAATGTTGGTCTTGGATATGAACAGTTTAATGGTGAAGAATTCAAATCCTTGAATGCATGTGATGCAAATTTAAAAATAACCTTTATCCGAAGTTCTCAAATGAATATATGCCAAAATTTCTTTAAGGATGATTGCCATTGTTTTAAGCCATCATTGCAGCAAGTAGAGGGTAAACATGTCGCTTATGGTGAGCATGCAAATGTAAACAATTTTCAAGACAAGCATAGTGATGAAAGTCTGAAAAGGAAAGTTGTCTCCTCTACTAGTTCATCATCTCTCGAAGACAAAAAGGATGGACATTCTATGCAGCAAAAGAGGAAGTTTTGTTGCGCATTTTGTGGTGGATTTAACCATGTTGCTTCAAGATGCTGGTTGACAAAGAAAGCACACAGGAAGCAGAAGAGGAAAAGAAAACTTTCTTAGAAAGTGCTTGGAAGTTGCAAATTTTGTCAAAAGAACGGACATCATGTTTCTCATTGTTGGACCTTGCATCCAACAAGTCGTCCAAATCACATGCAGCTTGAGGACAAAAACATTGGCGCAAGTGGATCTATGGATTCCATTATCGATGTGGAAGATTTACATGAAGATCTGCTGCTGCAACAAAAATTGCCATTAAAGTGGCTTGGTAAGAAGTGGATGGACTTCTTGACACAGTAAGACATACTCCTTTTGTACATACAAACTTTGGATGTATGCATGTTTTTTTTATGTGTTGCAAAAATTTCGCCATGAAGGTGAAAGCTGAGTATGAGACTCACTCTATCGCAACGAAAGTTATATTCATTTTAGCTTTGAAAGTACATGTACATGTGCTCGAGGATATTGTACTTTTGATTGTACTTAAGAGAAAGTTGAAAGATAAACTACATGCATGAGAATGATATGCATGAGCATAGGGATCATGATGATTTCCTTGTATTTTAAACATGTATGTGTGATTAACTTGAAGGGTTGATTACTTTGTTTTTAACCATGCATGTAATGTAATATTGACTTGGAAAAATTTAATTTGATCTGCAAGATTGTAAAGAGGAGAAATGATGAAGTATTTCATCTTTGTAAAAGCCTTCTCATTTGGGAGGCAACTATTCTTCTAGAGCGGAGGTGCCATGGATGGGCATCATGACAGTTGCCAAGCCCACATGTTCAGAGGAATATGTCAGCTCATATATCAGCAAGTTTCATTGCTGGTTCTTGCTATTTTAGATTTGTCTGGCGAAAGAACTTGGTCGGGATTCGACGAGTACTTGGCTTATGCAATGAAAAGTCGCCATGACGACAGCTGGCAAGGTAGGACATTTTGGCATCAGTATGCTCTTTTGGCTGAACAGAAGAGGATATTTCTGTTCCTCAAGTGTTGTATAGTTCATTTCAGAGATTCAATAAGCTTTTGGGGACCAAAATCCTTCTCATTTGGAAGGTGTTATCAGGAGCTCAGGACCAAGTGTTGTAAAATGGTAAAACATGAAAGTTCTCAGAACTGGCTCAAACCTGAACTACTGGATAGAGCTCATCCTCCTGATTCTGGCGCTGCAAATGGTTCGAAAAACGGTCGCCGTATCAGAAAGTTATGCCAAAAACAAAATCGCCCAATAACCCTTAATTTTTGAATATTTTTCAAAAAATAAAAAGATATTAAAAAAAGAATATTTCTTAGAATATTCTTTGGAATATTCCTATTTGGGCAGCCAATCACAGGTTGCCACGTGGCAAGCCCGGAGGCCGCCACGTGGCTCAGGTGACATCAACACAATGTGGGTGCATATATTTAAAAGTTGGGTCGAGCATGGTTTGAACCCACGACCTGTCTTGTAACATTTCAACGCCTTACCGACGCGCCACAGGGGTCACAGTTGTTATATGTGTGGCGGAAATTGTTTATAAAGTTTAAATTTGGTTTGGGCGGAAACCAAAGCGGGCTAGGCCCCATGTAATATGACCACGCCATGCGACCACTACCGAGGGAACCAGCGGTCAGTTAGCGTCGGAATTGGTGGAGCGCCAAATTTGGGTGGTCCCGCCATAATTTGCAGACCTATCTGGACCTCCACTACAATTAGCTGGTGTTTTTCGAGGGCAACTGGCAGTTGGGATTAAGTGGCCATAACTTTGGCTAGGAAAGTCCGTTTTGGACAATTGTTTTTTTGATTTTGGGTCTCTTCGACCTTTTGAAGCCATTGGCATAGGCTTCACAGCCATCTAAGGTCATTTGCAGGTGATTTTTCTTCGTCGAAGTTCCAGGAGCCACTAGGGCCAGCTTAGTTTGGGAGCTGCATTGGGAATTGTGCAAACATTGAATGTGGAACGAAGGTCATTCCTGAAGGTTTTCAGCATTTTGAATCCATTTCTATAGCTTGTTTTTCCTATTGAGGCATTCTTCTCACTGTTTAGATTCAGGGAAGCTTTCAGGGCCACCAGGGCCATTTCAGTGCTTGAGTTGTTTGGGGGCTGTGTTCATCCATTTTTCGTGATTCAAAAGCCTATGTCTACTATTTTCGACCTTTTGAGTCTAATGGTAGAGGTTTAAGAACTAATTGAAGTCATCATCACCTCGAAATTCTCCATGCAAGTTTAAAGGGCCACTAGGGCCAACTAGGGAAAGTACTGTATGAGGTACAATTTCACTGTGTAGTGTTTGGGAAAGAGCATGTTTAGCTAATTCCTATCTTCTGATTCTGTATTTACAGTCATATATGTCTTTTGAGACACTCATATTCTTGTATTAGCCTTTGTAGAATTTTTAATACAAGAGGACAAGCCTAGTTGGAGAGGCTTGGTTCAGCAGACGTAGCCCAGAAGGGGTGAACTGCTTTATCATTTTGATGTCTTTATTTCCTGAAGATGATATGCTAAACAAAACTGATATAAATTGTTAAACAACAAATATACATAACTTGCATACACACATAATCACATATTCAGCTACAGAAAGTTATTTGTGTTATTCCGCAAGGCACCAAACTTCAAGTATGTGTATGTCAAAGACTTCTAAGTGTTTACTTTGCTATTTCTTTAGGCAGAGCCTGTAGAGGGCCAGGTAGCCTCTGGAACTCATCCTCTCTTTAGAGGTGACATGTCCAGTGAATGCCCCTACGGTCTATCTCTGTATAAGAAATACAAAGTTTTCACATTTTCAGAGGTCCCTTGGAGTGTATAGCTCACATTTGCAATTATAGGAAATGGATACCTTGCACCCTTAAACAAGTAAAGTCCATTTTCAGATCATCCAGTGTAATGTTCAATTCATGTTTATAGTCGATGCACATTGTCATTGACAATTTCTCACTTCTAGCTGTGTTTGTACTTCTATTTCGATGAATTTTTCAAACTGTCGCTTTTGCACACCTTTACATTCACGAGTTTCACTTTCATGTTTTCAACAATAATTTTTTCTTATCTTCACTTTATTTAGTGTCGTTTTGATGCTATCTTTTCTTTGGTATGTGTCACTTTCATCATTGTTTGCCTATCACAAGTGTCATTCACACTTTTCTCTTCATATGACAAATGTCATATTTTTGCATGGGAAGTGTCGCTTGTCAAGTAAAGTGGAGTTTTGGTTTGTTTCAAAGGGTAAATTTGTTGTTTATGAGTCCCTCTAGTCATGTAGACATGTTTTACATGCATTCCTTTATTTTAATGCATGATCGCACACTTGTCATCACTGTCATTGCAAAGCGTACCTTTAGTGTTGCACTTGGGGAAATATGTCACAATGCCATCGAATTGACAGAATTATGTTGTTAATGTAATCTGAGTGATAAATGCTATGTATTCAACTATTCTAAGTGTGTGATCATGCTTAAGTCTTGTCCTTGTTCACTTTAGTCTCACTGATTCCACACTTAGCCGCATCCAAAATATTTCCTTCCTGGGCAACTTGACCTCACTCAGCCTTCCTAAATTGCGCATTCAACAGTCTTAACCATAAACCCTTGACCTTTCCTCTTGGAACTACACATTCCATAGTGACAATTACTATCCTTAATTGTGCATTGCAGAGTATAAAGCCTCAAGATTTTATCCTGACACATTGAGCTACACAACTGTGCAATCCTTGAGAATTTTATCCCTCCAAAATTGTGTATTAGGAAACTTCAAGCCTCCACCTTGAGCTCTTGAACCCATCAACTGCACAATCTCCCAAGTTTTTTTCCTATCGAAACTGTGCATTGGGAAACTTCAAGCCTCAAGCTTGACCTCCTGAGTCTCCCAACTGCACAGTCACTTAGCCCATTCCCTAAAAAATATGCACTACGATGTCTTGATCCTCAAGCCTCTAGCTTGAGCCCTGAGAACCTTAACTTCATAGTCCCTTTTCCTAGGCCTTAAGAACTGCACATTGCATAGTATCAAGGCTCAAGCCTTCAAGAGTGCTTGAGTCCCTTAACTACTCAATCCTTTTACCTTGGCCATCCTTAACTATGCATTGCATAGTATCAAGCATCATTCTCATATCTTGGCCTCTAGAACAATGAAATCCTTAAGTTAGTCACTTTATTAGTCACTAGTTGTAGTCGTAACAATTGATTTCATGAAGCATCTTAGGCTAGGGGTTTACTAGACTGATGTCATATTTTCATGTGTATATTGTATTCGCATTATTCTATTATGCCAAGATAGGATGATGATCAAGGATATGGAGAAGGTGACCATGATAGAATAAACCTAAGGAGCTGAGGAAATAAGATGATCATCAGGAAAGAAGACGAAGGAACACTAGATTACAACAGAAGACCAAAGATCAGGACCACAAGAAGACTCCAACTGATCGAAAACCCTTTGGAGGGTGGATATAAATAAAAATCATATCTATCATGAATATGAAGTATTGGATACATCTCTTATTGAATACAAAAAGAAAGAAGTAGCAAGAAGGACAACATGGAATTGCCACATCATCATGCAGTCCATGTCATCAATTTCATCTCCTATCCTATCACAAGTCATTAATTTCCATATCATTTGTGGTTTATGTAAATTCAATATCGGAGAAATGTAATGTAAAGTGGAAGTTCAAGAGTCATCCATGTAATATCAAAAGTCATGTAGGAAGTTGAGAAGTCAAGAAGTCATTAGCGTAGTCCAAGAGTCACAAGGGATGTGAATGATCACCCGATTTGTTATATATAGACCCTCATTACTCATCTAAAGGACGTTTTCACCTTGGCTCCTCCCAACAAGAATTAGAGAAGAAGATAGATGTTTTGGAGGAGTAAGTGACTACTCTAATGCTCCACTATTGGGGCTAGTGGTGTTGATTGTGTTGATGTATCTTGGAACTTTTGCTTAGCTCAAAAGCCCATTGAGTTCACACACTTTGATGCATATGTTGTGAATATTGTAATTCTCTTCTTTTAATGTTTGAAATGAATGTTGTTCTCATTTGTACTAAGCGAACTAAACTATTTTGATGGCTTTGGTACTTATCTTGTTTAAGGTCTGCCTTGTTTTCCTTAAAAACCATTGCTTCCTTGTAAACTATTTTGATGGTTGATCAATGATTCATTATTATATATGTGCTTGTGTGCATTTTCTAGATCAGTACTATTACTTTTTTTTAAAGGGCCTAGTTTTCTCTCCCCTTTCGGTAGAATGACCTTGATACTCTATGCAACTAAAAATTTCACAAGGCATACTCACTTGTTGACCCGAAGATATCTACAATAATACATGGTAGTCAAGACGATACTCCAGATGGGAATCCAATTCCAAATGGTGTGAGGTGTAATTGAGACTTCAAATTAGGGATACCCCCTTGGTGGACATATTTCCAGCACCATTAACAAAATGGCGCTAGAAGGAGTGCCAAATGACAAGTTGTGCCAATTCAGTCTGTTTTGAATCTATTATCGTAAATGGATCATCCTAAAATAATACTCCTGGGGTGTTTTTCTAACCTATCCCCTGGTGAGATTTCAATCCTCGATGAATCTCTTCATGACTTGTCTCAATTCAAGTTTTATTGTGAAGCATACATCTCTTTTTCTTAAGTTTTTCGAATACTATGAAATTGATTGTGAATATATCGTTGTATTGTTTTCTACCTCACCCTTTAAGGTTGAGTTAGTTGATGGTGTCACACTCTACCACCTACCTCTATTCATTCGATTAACCATTTCATCGAGGAGATTCATTTAGCATTTGATAGGTATGATTACATAGATGTTTATAAAAGGATCAATCATCCTAGAATAAATCCTAATGAATCAGTTGATGATTTCTCTAATCAATTCCTTCACCTTTGTTATGAATTTCCTAAAGAAGATATGGATTAGGATTTCTTGAAACAAAAGTTTGAGAGTTTGTTTCATATCTCATGGCACGATGAATCCAAACCACCTGATGTCTCTTCTTCCCCACCTCTTGCAAATTATGAGACACCTCTAATTTCAAAGGCAAAACTTGTTATTCATTTTGTTCCTTGTCCTCCTCCTTTTGAAGTTCCGATGAGGGTTCCTCATTTTGATGATAATAAAGATGGGAAATCTGCACATCAAATTCCTAATCCATATTCTCATCCTCCTTTTGATTTTCGTGACTCAGATCCCATGAAGGAAATCCCATAATGGATCATGAAGCCTATGGTGAAGACTAGTTTTTCCATTCCTCAAGTGGGTATTAATGCTCATAACTTTGGTCTTGAATCTTATTTGGATTCCTATCATCCTCTATCGTATTTTTCTCATGATCCCTTGTCCCTTGATCTTCCTAATCCATCTCTTCCAAATCCGAGTTGCGAAAAAATGCAAGGTAGTCACATTTCACAGTGAAAGTAGCAAGAAGATGAAGATTGTTACAATCTTTCCTCTCTTTTCCAAAGTCATCCATGTGGATATGGTGTTTCCTAATTCTTGGTTGATTTTGAATTTGTTAATCACGGTAATGAATAAAATGAAATCAGTTTGTTAAGACCCGTAGCATTGGGAAACAATAGTTCTGATGATAATAATTATGTTGATGTAAGTGATGACGAATGCCCAAGTGCACCAGTTGATCTTTCGGTTTCTCTTGAAGATTTTAATTCGAAATATTTAGATCTAGTTACTAATTTTGTAAAAGAAAACGTTCTTGTTGAAATTTCATGTTCATCTAGCTATAACTTGTGCTCTATTATTTGCGAATTATCTACATGCGGTGAAGGTATTCCGCGCTCTTCAAGTTCTCCATTGGATGAGTTCACTTCTCAATTGACACAAGGTAGTTAGGTTGTCCATGATGAAAGAGAAGATAATTAGATCATTGAGTATCCTTTCCATATTGTATCATCTCTTGTTTTTCATGAAGAAAACTCTTTAAATCAGCTTTCTCATGAAATTTCTTCAATTCATAAATATCTAGATTTATGATCAAAAGAATCTCTCGACTTGAGTAATCTGGTTTTCCAAATTATAAAATCTGATCAAATAAATGATAGAGATGCCTTCCTTTTGGTTAATAGTGACCTCGTTAAAATCATTGAAAGAAGTGATCCTGACACCATGCATGATCTGGTTCAATCTTCAAAATGCAATTTTACAATCCTTGAAAGTTCTGGGACTTGTCAAGGAGTCAAGGCACTTCAATTTGTATTGATGGTTATGTCAGAATCTCACAACTTTGGTAAGATCCTTGAATTGAGCCAGATCTAGTTTTCCTCATAGAACTCTTCTTTTTGCATGGTTTCACTCAATGTAAATTCCTTCTTCAAATATGTTTCGCATTGTGGATATGGTATTTCAAACTTTCAATATTCGATAGATGATGAGATTAAATTTTATATTTTAGTTTATTCATTTCCTTGCAAAAATATTTCTCTTAACTCTGGTTTGGAGAGTGTGTCTCTCATAGAAGCATGGAACTTTGAAGTTGATTATTCTAAGGATTGTCTTTGGGCAAAGGAGTCATACCTGTCACATTCTTTTGAAAAAAATCAACTCTTGATCCTTCTTATGAATATTCTAATGCTAATGTTTTTCTTCATCACATCTAAAACCCTTTTTAGCGTCAACGAATGCATGGATCATTTGATGAATCAAAAAATTATTCACTCCTTTTACCCTGACTAGTTTCATGTGTTTGTTATACTAGAATTCCTTTTTACTTATCTTTATTATTACGATGCTACTTTAGTGTGTACCGAGATACAAGAAAATGGTTTGTTAGACTCATCACATGAGGAAGATGATTATATTATGCAGTCCATTTGTGAAACAATTCAAATTGATTTATCTTTGTTAATTATAAATTGTTAATCTAATGCTTTAATCAACCCATTTTATCATTATTATATCTCTCATGAATGTCATTCAACTTAGTATTTTCCCATCAACACATCCAATGATAGTTATTTTACATCATTTGATCTTTATGGTTTAAAACCTCACTATCTGGGTCCTTGTCAAGCAATTAAGGCACTTCCACACTCGCTGATGATTATGTAAATCCTCACTCTCTTAACACACCCAGTAAATATGGTAAGATCTATTTCTCCTCGCAAGATTCTAATCATAATCCCCTACCTCTAATTGAAAATTAATATTTTCAAAGATTTCATGGTTTTCAAGAGGATTTTCACAAATTTTACGATCCAATCACTGAATGGCTAGAGCAAAATTACGTAACAAGCTCTGTCGCAAATAAAAAGTTTTGATCTTTCCCTATTCTTGCTAAGGAGTTCAATGTAGATGAAGACACATTCAGAAGAAAAGTTTTAGGTTTTTAGAATGATGGTTTGAATCTAAAAGGTAACAATGTGAACTAGTTTGAAGTAATGGCTATGACCTATCTTTTCACTACCAGGGAAAACATTCAATTTGTTTTTGAAGGATGTTCAAGCTCTTATCTTCTCTGTTGCACATTGTTTTATTTCGATTTGAATTGATCATACCTTTGTGATTGTATGTTAGGAGTAGCTATGGTGGCTACATTGGAAACTTTATTATACGTGACCCTGACCTTCTAGCTAGTAGTTCCACCATTGAAGGGATTTAAACTCCCCTGTTACACACCAAGGTCTTCTTGCTTCAAGCAAGCCTACAAGCAACTCTATGGAATTTTGCAAGGGTTTCTAGGGCAGTCGAATTCAAAATAGGGGTTACGTGGAAGGGTCTGCTGAAAGATGGTTCAATGGAAGCGCCACTAGATCGGGAACCCATGGCTACTAAATGTAACAACTATGGGTTATGTTTCCATGTAAATAAAAATAAGACCAAGGTCATGGTACATGTATTTCAAGATTAATAGTGGGGAAACATCACATTTTGGGCAACTTTCAGTTTATTAATGACTATTGAAATGGGAAAATGCATTGGAAAAAGGCTGTAGGTTTTAACCCTATACAGAAATTACCTACATACGAATCCTAAAACACAGAAAATAAACAATGCGAGATCATAACATATAAAACACATATACACATAGATTTTCCCCTAGATCACAAAATCGAGACTACCAGCTTGATTTTTTGTTATTGTACTTTCAATTTTAGAATACATATTTATACATGCCGAAGCATCCAATACCATGGACTAAAACCCTTCGCGTCCAAAACCATGGACTAAAAAACCACCGCATCCAAAACCATGTGCAAAAATCATGCACAAAACCATAATTAGGTCCGACCAACCTAATATTGGGTCCAAAAGACAAGAAAATTTGGGGCGCTACCCCGGACTCCATAGAGGAGGGTTACCTGCACCCCTTAAACCCACTGTGACCCCCCCCGATATGCAATCAGTGCAACAAAGCTGGGGCTCCACCCCCACTCTAACCCTCTAGTTAACTACATGGGCTAGTCGTGGAAAGAATATAACACAACTCAACATTCTCCCACTTGTTGTTTTCTTGCCACAAGGGGCCACAAGAGAACTTAGTCATTTATCCATCCTTGCAACGCCCATTATTTCTCTACACGAAGAGAACTTCTCAGAGCTCAAATATTTCGTCAATGCATCTGCAATATTCTTCAAAGTGTCCACCTTTACTGGCAACACCTTTTTGTCTTCTATCATATCCCTCACAAATTGATACTGAACATCAATGTGCTTTGTCTTTGAATGATATGTGGGGTTCTTTCCCATAAAATTACACTTTGGCTATCATAGTCTATCCTTATATATCGCTGTACTAACCCCATACTTAAACACAATCTCTACAATCAAACTACTTTCTTGCTTGCATAAGTGGTTGCCATGTATTATGGCTTTGTAGTTGATAGTGCCACTATAGATTATTTCTTACTCATCCAACTGACTACACCTCCAAATAGGTTAAACACATACCCACCTGTAGATATTCTCTGATCTAGATCTCCAGCCCAACCTGCATTAACAAAGCCACGAATATCCAACACTTTGTCCAATCTTGGCCTTCCTTGGTAGCACAAACCATAATCACTAGTGCCACGCAAATACCTGAAAACTCACTCCACTACTATCTAGTTCTCCTTCCCTAGTTTTGACATAAACCTGCTCAATACTCCCACTGCATGTGCAATGTTTGGTCTAGTACAGACCATTTCATACATATAGCTACCGACCACACTTGCTTATGGAACATGGGACATATCCTCTTCCTCTTCTTGTGTCTTGGGACACTGTTCAGCAGATAACTTCACACCTACAGGAATAGGAACCTTCACCAGTTTACTATCTTGCATATTAAACCTTTGCAATATTGTCTCGACATACTTCCTCTAGTTTAACCAAAGCTTCCTATCTGCCCGATCTCTTTAATTTCCATGCCCAAAATATAGTTTTTAGCACCAAGATCTTTCATGTCGAATTTGGAGGACAACTGGGTCTTCGAATCCTAGATAATTTCTTTGTCATTTCCAACTAGCAACATGTCATCCACATATAAAACCATATAAATAACATGGTCACCAATTAATTTAAAATACACATAGTGATCTGCTTTGCTTTTGGTGAAGCCAAGTCCCCATATAAATGTGTCAAATTTCTAATACCACATCCTTGGTAATTGTTTTAACCCATACAGAGACTTCTTTAACCTGCATACCAGTTCTTTCTTACCCTTCACCGCAAAGCCTTCAGGTTGCTTCATGTAGATTTCCTCTTCCAATCCCCATGAAGAAATGTTGTCTTCACATCCATCTATTCTTCCTCAAAATCAAAAGTAGCAACAATAGATAAAAGTAATCTAATAGAAGTTACCTTGGCAATAGGAGAAAAAATATCACCAAAATCAATTCTTGTCACCTGGGAATAACCTTTTGCTACCAACCGAGCTTTGTATTTCTCCACCTCTCCTTTTGCATTTGTCTTCTTCTTGGTCACCCATTTTCTGCCAATGGGTTTCCTTCCAGCTGGAAACTCCACCAGATCCCAAACCTCATTTTTGTGCAAAGATGCAATTTCATCAACCATGGCCTCTTTCCAGAGTTTTCGATCCTCTAA
>APFE030663265.1:40019-54049 GCA_000404065.3 Pinus taeda
GCTCTTTTCCTTCTGATCCAACTTCTTCCATTCTTCATCGGACACTCCCATTGGTTTAGTACCTGGATCTACCACGATCCACTGATCTTTATCCACCAACAAATCCTCCATCTTGAGTTTCCACAAATCAAAAATCTGACCTTTGAATTTCTCAATCCCTATCTTTCCACTGCTCAACATCTTCTTTCACCACCAGAATCAATCTCGTAGATCTCCCACTAAATAGGATCTACCATAGGCCCAAGCGAAACCCCTCAGCAACAAAGGCATGCCCTTGAAACCAAAATAGCTCTGATACCAAATGTAGGTTTTAACGCTGTAGAGAAATTACCTTCATACGAATTCTAAAACACAAAAAATAAAAAATGAGAGATCATAACACATAAAACACATATACATAGAGATTTTGCCTGGATCCCAAAACGGGGACTACCATCTTGATTTTTCGTTATTGTCTTTCCAATGTTACAATATATATTTATACATGCTGAAGCATCCAATACCATGAACTGAAAACCATTGCATCCAAAACCATGGACCGAAAAACCATCGTGTCTAAAACCATGTGTGAAAATCATGCACAAAACCATAGGTAGGTCTGCCCAACCTAATATAGGGTCCAAAAAACAAAATTTTTTGGGGCGATGCCCTAGACCCCATAGAGGGGGGTTACCTGCACCCTTCAAACCCCCTATGACCCCCCCCCCCACTACACAATTAGCGCAATGAAGGGGGGGCTCCGCCCCCCCTCTAATCCCCCATTTAAGTACGTGGGTTAGTCCTGGAAAGAATATAAAACAAAACAACAAAGGAAAAGAGACATTAATTGACATTTATTTATGAAAATAAAGGAAATGATGATAAAAGGGAGGTGAAGAGACACAAGTTTGAATGCTAATGAAATTAGAGAGAAAATGAAGGAAAATGAAGAAAAAGGAGACATCAATGCTAAAAAGGAATTTGATAAACAGTTGATAGCTTTTATCCATAATTGGAGTAGGTGTAGAAAAGGAAAGACAACAAGCACTTGGATAAGAAATCAAAGGAAGGAAAAGGACAAGCAAAGAAAAGTGAAGGAAAGCAAGTAGAATGTTGAACTAGAAACTTCAGTAGGAAGGTGGTGCAATTGATAGGTTGCATGTGTGATTTCCTAGTTAAGGTGTGAATGTTTTTTTATTGGTTCATTTTCTTTCATTTCCATGGGTTTTTCTCGTTTTAAAAGTGCCCTCAACATTTCCTTGCCATTTCCTAGATAACCATGGTGTGATGGGATTCATTTTCTTGGTTGAGCTTTGGATTACCGAAAGGTTTGGAACCATGTGAGGTAGTTTTAAGGAATTTCTGAAGGGTTGGGGGTGGATATGGTTTTCTTTGGGAAGCCCTCGACAGGCTGGTGGAGATAGGAAAATTCCTTAAGGTAAAGAAATTATAAGGAATTCAAGCATATTTTGGCTTTGTGATCTCTTGAGAGGTTTTGGTGAGATCTTGGTATATTGTGGGTGAAGGTGGTTTAATATCCGAGAATCCCTGGTTTTTTATATCTTGAGATCCCACATTCTTGCTTGGAATATGCAACGAGGGTGATTGGCTGAAAGAAAGATTTTGTTCAACCCAATCTATGGTCGGGTGGTAAATGGAAGTCCCTGACTTGCTTTGATTTTGCATACGTTAATAACAACTATTTTACTATTGTGTTTATACTTGGTATTATGTCTCTTTGATTGTTCTTTCTTCATGGTCATTATTATGATCATATGTTGTTTATAAGAATGGTTCTATAACATGTCCTAGGTATGGATCTTGTTATTCTTTGATTAGTTGATGAATTCATGGGATAAAAAGTGTGGTTACAACTACCTGAGAGGGAATTATACCTTAGTTATTCACAACTAAAGAATAGAGATTTACACTCAAATATTCATTCATGACCTGTAGCTTACGTGTTTACCATGTGTTTGATTAAATGTCTAGTACATTCTAGTCAGTGTAGGTCAATTTGTTTAATTAATTTTGTATGATTACCATTGCCATTATGTCAGTTATTATTTTGAGAAGTCCCAGGAAGTTTTGGGTAATGGTTTGAAGGTTGGCCTTGAATTGTGGCTCAAATCATGAGACCACACCCTATGAACAAGGAAAGTTGGGTCACAACCACATAGAGGCATTGTTGTGCATGTAGTTGGAGGCCTATAACCACATGTATGCCTTGTCATGCATGCAATTGGGGGTTAAGTTGTGAAAAAAGCAGCCCCGACTTAGGGTTAGACACTTGGGGATGTCCTTTGGAACCCTAAGTGTCTTGTAAGCCTTAAGGGATGTTTGTGAGTTATTCATTGTCGGCCCACTACCATACTGAATCTTGGAGGTCGATTCATGTCATAGTAGCACTTCGCTTCAAATTTACTTGGAGGGCTTATAAAAGTGCGTAAATGTTGGGAGGGAGGCATTATATATTAGTATAAGGGCTTCTAGGTTAAAACACTTGTACTAGATGGCCTAAATGTATATGGTTATGCATTCATAGTAGATCCGACATGCATCATGGTGGTCATTATGTAGATTGTTTCATCATGATTCCATTGATATGTTGGCCATGATGGAGCAGGAGATGCAAATCATCAGAGCAAGGTCTCAACACGCGACCTCAGAGAAAGACTAGATCATCATACAGGTTTGTATGTTGGGCATGCAGGTATGTTGGTTAATGTTTGTTATAAGTATTATGGTTATTTACATGCCTTTCATTCTATTTATTTTGTGGTTACATGCATGAAAAATGTTAGTTAATTAGTGTAGTCATTTGCACACGTGTCAGATAGTCATGCATGATATTTAATTTATTGGTATATGCATTGTGATCATACTCATGATGATTATCGTCATTACAATTAATATATTGATTTTATTATGTATCATATTAATTTGGATTGGCTTGTGCGGATGGTTATGGTTATTATATTCATGTATGAGTTCATATACTTATGATATTGTGTCGTATTAATCTAACACATGTGGGTTGAGATGAGTGCTCCCCTTGGAAACCTATAATAGTACTCGGATGGGAAGGGAACATACGACCGAAGATGCATCACAAGCTGGAAAGCAAGTTAGATGGCAATCCAAAGTGATGGTTAAACCAACAACACATTTTATAAAGATTCATACATACTCATACATAATAGTCCTTAAACCAACAACACATTTTAGAAAGATTCATACATACTCATACATAATAGTCCATACATGCATGCGTAAGAAAGAAAATACATATTCCATTTAGAGTAAAAAAGATAGTTGGAATACAATACAACATATACATGAAACACGTTGGCTCTTATTATATAAAGAAGTGTAAGTTCCAGTCATACAATACATCCATGTCCAACCACTAGCTCCAATAGTGGAACCTTACAACCACATCGACTTGCTGCTCCAAAGATATGTACTAGATCTGTGCAGTGGAGAAGCCAAGGCACGTTACAATACTGTCCAAACTCTCTCCAAGATAGTCTTATCAGAAGCTTGGCTAACCAAAATCATATACAATGAGTTATGAGGGACTATTTATAGCAAAGGTTGGGGGGACCATTGACATTCCCCATTGTGATAGTTCAACTACCCTCATGACTCTTCACCTACTCTATGACTATTACATCGAACTATTGACACTTGACTTACACTTGACATGAGTTAACATTACAATCCACATGTGATCATGTCAGACAAAATGGCTTTAGAAAGCCATGCAAGACATCACTGACACTCAGTCCATTGTGGTGAGACCAACTCTTTGACATGCTTTTGATGGTGGAAGTGGTGAGTTGATGCCAATCTTGGTCATATGTGATGGTGTGCATGCACCCCATGGTGACATTTTGTTAAAGTGAACTCTTGCCTCCATTGCATCTTGGTGCATTGGTGTGGCTCCTTCATCCAACTCGTTTGCTAGCACATTGATGCAGAGTGTCCATGCAGATCTTCCAATGTGTGTTGGTGGTCATGCACGTCAACTATCAACTACATGCTCAGCTCTAGTCAGACTTGCTTCTTGTCTTCACCTTGGTGAGTGTGATGAATGGGTTGGATCACATGCATGCACATGATGACATGCATGGTGTTGAATCCCTTGCATGCGATCAACAACACTGCTCACAATGTCTGCTCCGTGCCAGCTACTGGGATAGATCTATAACTTGTATGGGTGAAATTTCATCTGTGAGTTCATGTTGTGCACCTTGCTATTCTTGTTACTAATGCAATTCATTCGTTTGTTTGTGTAGCTTCATGTTCTTCCTTGAGTTGTTGCTTCAGCACATGCAACTCCTTCTCTATTTCATTCTCTATCTTCATACGATCTTCATGTCGTGTCGTCACCTCATAGCCTAAGTCTCCAAAGTTTCTTTCATCAACAATGGATCTACTTGAGCTCACAACTTTGTTCCACCTCTGTGTTGTCAACAACCTTCCTCTTGCATCCATTTCATTTGGTATGCTAACTTCAGTTTCTATTCATGATGTTCCTCGCTGTGCTGCTGCTACTGTTATATCTTGATGTCCTTGTCTATGAACAACTTGATGTATTCGTGAGTAGGTAAGTTCATAGACACTTGATCGAATTCATCCCCAAGTGTGTTCTAAAAGGTGTCTTCATCCCTGATTTCTTGGAAACCATTGTACCTATACTGCTCAGAGGTAGATGAGCACTTGCAATACCTTGAGACATGGAAACACTCATGGCAAGCAATCTATCAACCAAAAACCAAAATGAACTTCGAGAACTAACTTGCAACATATGTGTGTGACTGATCATGGAGGTTGTACAATTTTGGCGAGGAGGTCAAGAGACTGACTACCAAGACTACGCAAGGTACAGTCTGGGATGTTGGGAGACTGAATCATTGCTGGAACTGTGCAATGCATTGCCTAGTCTGGCTACCGACTATTGGAATTTCACAATGCACAATCTCCATTGACAATGGCTACAGGCTTAGTGACTACATTGCATAATATCCTAGGCTAGCAGTCACTGCCCATCATAAATGCACAAAACAATCCTGGAGAACAGTGCCTCGGTAGAAATGTGCATTTCTAGAGAGGAATATAGAGCCTTCCATTCCTGGATTGCGCAATTCTATTTTAGTGAAGGTAGAGTCTGGGCCAAGGTTACCTAGACTCGTCGATGGGAAATTGAATGCGAATGTGAGTGAAAATTCATGGTGATACCGAGTGTAAGCATAAGGAAATGATCATGCATACCAATGGTGAATGAAAAATTAACAAACTGGAACAACATGCATGTGGGTGAGGCGAGTCACGAAATTGGCAACCGTTCGTGAAAAACAGTTTCATGCATGCGACAACAATCAAATAGCAACGGAAACTTAAACGGTGCTAGTAAAAGCTAATATATATCAAAACAACAGCAAGCACTCATTGAAATCAAGTAGACAACATTCATATGATGCGAAATAGAAAAAGCGACAGAAATGCAACACAAGACATGGGAAGTTGGCTTACCCCAAAACAACTAAGTTGAATGTGCTGACAGCTCCTAGTTGTGATGTGCGATGTCGAAGAGGCAAGGTGGATGTGAGGAATGAGCTTTACAACATCTAGTTGATGAGCTTTGATAACATCGAGGTTGTGACGCATGCCAAAAATCTAGGGAAAGCGACACTTGGTGGGATGTTTATGAAATGATCCTTACATGTAACCTCTAACTTCCAAAAATAGATCCCTAAAACAAGGGATGCATTTGCATGCTGCGTTGCGAGTAGCCCATGCATGCAAGTCTATTTTTCTTGGTCCCGGAGGGAATTGGTCAACTCAGTTGCACATGCAAGAGACTGCTCAACTGTTGGGAGAAAATTCTTATTTCTGGCTGGGAGCTCGACTCGCTGCCCAGGAGATTGGCACAATTTCTAGGCAGAGCACCTAAATTTTACCCAGATTTGTGCAATTTCTGGGCAGAGAAGTTGAATTTTGCCCAGATCTGCACAAATTATGGGTTGAGCTTCCCTGCAGGGGAAAATTGCGTAATTTTCATTATGAGTGTTGAATTCTAGAATTGCACAATTATGGAGCCCTACAGGCTGCCAGTCAGGATTCTGCAAACTCTGGAGGGAAGGTTGGTTGTCCTCCAGAATTGCACAATTTCTTGGGGGAGCTTCTCAGCCTGTAGCTACACCAAGTCCGAGTGATCAACCTGTGAGTGGAATGCATCGAGCTATGATCGACAGGCTACCTTTGTGCAAGAAAAACAATGAAGTTTGTGTACTTGACGAAGCAAGACATGTTGCTGTGATGTTTGGAAGGGAGGCTCCAAAATGAAGATAAGGAAAAATTTTGGAGGGTGGTTGTAGCTGCTACAACAACCATGATGGTCCTAATAGTAGTCTTCATCATTAATATGAGTGTAAAATGCATTACATCAAGCTCAAGGCCTCTTTCCCAACATAAAAAACTTTAGACACAACAGTACATAAGCATAAGCATATGGAACAACAGATGAAAAGTAGTTCTCATAGCTCTGCAACCATAATGAAAACAACAACCATTTTTTGTTCTCATTTCTGCCTTTTGACTTGTTATTCTTTCTATGTGCATCCCAAGCTAGACTACCAGTTCCTTCTCAGGCGCTCGGCCTTCTCCCTTGCTCTGTTTTCCTTTCTCTTTTCTCACTTGGTTGTGTCTACTCCTTCCCCCTGTCCCTCTGCAATAGCTAGTCTTCCATAATTCCTTCCATTTTCACGGTTGTTATTCCTGCAGCTCACCAACGACCATTTTTTCCACTTGTCGCTAGACTTTTGATGCCTCTCCAAAATTTCTTAATTCCTCCAAAAACGAAGGCCCCAATAAGTCAACCTTCTTTCGGTGTCATTGGTGCTATTGATGTTTCTATTATTGTTGTTGTTGTTGATTCTTCAACTGGTGATTCCTCCTATCTAGTCTCTTTAATTGAAGCCCCCAATTCAGGGACAAAAGCGATGGTCATTTGGCAGAATTGGGTGCATTCATTGAGCATTTCCTTCCATATTCCTGTGATTTCATCTATCTATCTGAGGAATGCAAATGTAACGTCGAATGTTAGTTGGGTTGATTGTGTCGTCAACAAATAATACCACTGGGCATTGATATCATCACATAGTCATTGTAGTGTCTCTAGGTGTGTTTGAGTAGGCAGTTGGAGCTCTTAAAGTATCTTCTTTGTTTTGGCTGACTCATCTTCTATATGTTGAATGTGGGTCTATAGAGTGTCAATCTCTACCCTGATCATATTTTGTTGGTCTTTGTCTTTACTGTTTTAGGCATCCTTGAGGAGTTGATTGACTCGGTTGTGGAGCGGGTATATCGGTTGGTTCTTCTTTTCAAGGCAGCCCAACCAGTCGTGAACTTGTTTCAAGAGAGTGTAGGTATCATTCACATCATTGAAATGGATTGTTTTAGGGCGGCTGTGTCGACCATCTTCTATTATATTCTAGTTGCCAATGTCATGCGAGGGTCGAAAAACACACTTCTTTTTGCAGCAAGGGTTTTCTTGAGTTCTTAGTTGGGAGATTTTAAATTATGGCATGTGACCTGTATATGGTTGCAACATTCGACAAATGTGCAAGCTAAAAATTATTCTGGGGCATTGGTCACAAAATTAGAAACTAAAGTAAATAGTACCTAGAATTTTTTAGTGATCTACTCTATATGCCCTTGAAATTGTTTCTTTTCTTGGTAGAGTTGGTCGCATTCTCCTATGAGTGTAGCGATTTGTTGTTGTTGCTTCTCATACTCAATAATTAAATCATTGTGTAGTGCTGCAGATATTTGTGCGGCTAGTTGAATAAAATTATAGAATTAGGTTGAGGATCAGCCCTGGAGATCATTGTGGTTCATGGTAGAGGGTTCTAGAAACTAACTCTATAATCATTTCCCACTGGAAATGGAATTTTCTAAGTGTTGGTGGGGAGAGGTAGCTTTCTATGAAGGTTGAGGTTATGGTGGAGTGGTTTGAATGGAAATGGGGAGGATTGGAATTGAAGGAAACAAATGAAATGGTAATGATATTGGGTTGATAGTGGTAGTGAGTGGTCGAGTAATGATTGGTCTAGTTCCCAATAATGGACCCAACTCCAGTAATAAATACAACATGGAAGTGGTGATGACTTCTGTGCTATATATTGTCATGATAGAATGGACAATGGAGTCAACCTCCATGTCGATCTTTATTCCCAACAGTGTTCCACAAGGTATAGTGTCTGAAATGGTGGTGGATGTGGATGACATATGCGATGATGGGTTGTGAAAAATATGTGATGCAACTAAAGTGGATGGTGGAATTTATTCAAAAATGGGCAAGGCCATAGATATTGGGGTTCTTCAAGTGTAATATCTATAATGTGACTAACAGGGGTCGAGTACTACTTTTTTCGCCACCGAGAGTAGTGTAGGTTTTGAACCACGATGTTTTGGGATGCTATGATTGGATTGGGAATGGAGTCCTACTACTAGTAGTGTATTAACCAGAGGAGCAATAATGAGTCGATCCCACTATCTTAAATCTTGAAACACAACAAAGGTGGAAAAAAACCCATTGAGACTCTGATGTTGGCGATGGTTTCCTTCATGGAGATTATTTCTTTCTTTAGTTGTTTGATGACCACTTGCATCTTCTCCTTGGCCATGCACTTCCTAGAACCTAGGTTTGTTTCTCCTGATATTGGTTGGGGTACAATCCCATTGAAGAAATAAATGTGCTTGCCTTCTACAATCTCCCTTTCAATGTTGTGTAACAAATTGACCTTTGTTTGAAATGCTTTGATGGTCAACATAAAATTTTGGGGCCACATATGGAAGGTGTGGGAGTGAACACAGTTCGACCATACCCAATTGTTGCCATGACTAACATAAAACCAAATTTTAGATGAGTACTCATCAAGCAGTAACCTTAGAACCCTTTCTACACCCTTGACGACTTCCATCATTTTCTTGTACCAGTCGATGAAGGAAGCCTCATTTATTTCCTTTCTTCTTGGGGCCCCTGAGGTTCTGTATCATGAGTACCTAAGGGAAAAAAGCTATTCTTTTGTGATGGGAGCCAACTCTCATCCCTCTCCCAGGTACCACTTCCAAATTGCTAGAGAAACAACAAGTTACCCATAAATTAAATGAGTCACCTTCTTGTAGACATCATCACAGGCTTTGAACAATTCCTAGAGAAGGACATCACACCAATTCAGTTTGGTGCCTTATACACAGTGGTCCACAACCGAAATTGTATCGTGCATTCACTCATTCTTGGGAAAATGTTGCATTATGTTCCCCACAATAATGTAGCATGCTAACTTGATGTTCGGGGCATTGATTAGGTCTTTGAATTCTCCCTCTCCTCGTCTCTTTGTATTATACTTTTTATAATAATCATCACTCCTTGTCTTCTTCGCTCACTTGGAAGTTGTCTAGAATGTAGTTGATACCATGTCTCCACCCACTGATAAACCTATGAGCCTCTGAATGTCCATTGCATGAATTGAATATTATTTATCAGGCCGGAATGATCCTTTATGCATTTTGCTGACTAGTAACTTTATGCATTATATTTCAGCCATTGTTGTCCCAAACAAAGGCATACTTCATAAATTAAGTAGTGTGGACCGTTGGATTCCTCTGAAATTAGTTTTGACTTTGATTGTTAAGCTTCCATCCTCCTTAATTGTTGGTTCTATGTAGACTTCACATTTCAGGGCTAGAAACTGAAAAGAGTATGAGATATCCTTGTCAACCAACACAACTTTATCATATTTCCCATAAATTGGCTCTCTCATTACAATTCTACCATCTATTTTGAGCTTTGGAATAGATATAAAACTCTTCTTCATCTTGGAGCGGTGTTGATAGACAAACAATACAAGGGGTTGGAATCTGATCTTGGAATGACATAACTTAGAACAAGAGTACAAACTAAGCAACTCTACCACCTCGGCTTCAGACTCTAAAGAATTCGGCATTACCATGTAGATTAAGAAGACCATCTCTACACAATATTTCTGACGAGGCCTCTTAACTAATTGTTATGGAAACTTTAGCTTTTCATACTAAATCATGTTAATCCTTTCATCGTCTTAGCTGGACCTAACTCGGGTGATGAAATACTGAAAATGGAAAGGTGGAGTTAATGGGTAATTATGTTATTATGATGAACAATGCTTAGGAAATTATTATGGAAAGAATGAGGAAGATTTAACAGAAATTCAGGCTGAAACCGGAAATTATTGTCTAATTATTACGAAAATGATACTTAACATGTGTGAATCCCTCAAACCACAATCAATTATGGTAGGGCGGTATATAATCAGAAACTGGAAGAGACCTAGCGAAATTTTTATTTTGAAATGTAATGAATTGATTGACCAAAAGAAAAAAAATAATGCGACTAGTGATGACACAAGTAAATGACTCCTACCTACTCCTATCTATAGTCTCCTTTCATAAATCCAATCAATTATAAGTAATATTTTTTGATATGTGGAAGGGGTTAAGGCATGCACCATTCACTTGACGTGGTAGCAATACATTGTCGAGTTGCGTGAGATTAATAGCTCCTGACTTTTTTACTTCCTTAACAACAAACAACCCTAACAAATTCACCTGCATCTTTCTGGGAAACTTCAAGAATTTTCTATCATATAGTAGAATATTTACTCCTAATGTGAATGATTTTCTCTTAATGTGTCTATCAAGCAATGTGTTATGCCTTTTCTTTTTGACCATTTGACGGAAATCTTCCATAAAAATAGCCTCATCGAGCTCTGAAAGTTCATCTAGTATTTTCTGAATTGATTCCTCCTTTGTCATACGAATGACCTGAGCTATTAAAAGGATGGGAATAGAAAATTTGGCCAGTACCACAACCTCTCTTCCATACACAAGCTAGAAGGGTGTATTCTTGTGTAAACACTTGAAAATTGTGCAGTATTCCCATAGAGTCGCTGACACTCTATCATCCCAATCATCTCGATTGGATGACAATACCTTGGTGAAAGCCTTCACCAATATATTGTTGAAGGCCTCCATTGTACCATTTTCCTGAGGGTGATATGCATTTCTCCTATGATGTTGTACCATGAAGCTTTGAATTAAGGAAGCAACTGTTTCATTTATGAAGTGGGTACCCTGATCACTACTGAGACTCCTAGGGCACGAAAATCTAGATATGATGTTCTCAAATATGAATCTAGTGGCAGTATGCGTAGTACAGTGCTTAACCAGTGTTGCCTTTTCCAATCTAGTGAGGTACTCTTTTGCGGGGATGATACAGCAGGCGTGGGAGTCATGCGCTAGCAGATTGATAGGTCCTATAAAGTTTACCGCTCATTTATCAAATATCTCTAGTGCACGTACTAGTTTAAATGGAAGTTCATCACGGTGTGATGGTCTCCCAACCCTTTGGAAAACGTCACACCTTTAGCATATTATTTCATCTTTGAAAACCATCAGCCACCATACTCCTTCCTGCAATACTTTCCTATAACATGTCCACCCAGAACTCCTAAATAAAACCCCCATAATACATCATGTCTCTCATAGTGAAGGACAGATCTGTGCAACACCTTATGAAGGCCTAATTTATACAGTTTCACAGCAAACAATTGATAATCGATAAATCAGATGACCATATGTCTCCATTGTGTGGTTGTGTATTCTTCTATAAATTTACCTGTAGCTAAAAAGGATAAAGTGTCCTCCAAGTAATCTGGTACTGCTTCAATCTGGAATAGATCGGCGTTTGGTAGTTGATCATCAAGCGATCATCCACTTTCTTCTAATTCCATCTATGAGAGGTGATCAATTCCCACATTTAATCGATGAGGCTTAACAATTATTTCAAATGTGAATTCCTAGAATAACAACAACAATATGCAAATTCTTCCTTCAAGTATAGGTGTGTTCACTAAATATTTCAAAGTAGAATGGTCAGTGGAAACCTTGAATGAGCCGCCTAGCAAGTAGTTTTTGAAATTTTTAAGTGAATATACCATCGCACGTGCTTCCCACTCACTCGTGGTACAGTTATTTTCTACTATGGACAATTTTCTATTGGAAAACTAAATTGGGTGGCCGAGGTTCCCTCCCATAAGCTAAGCTAGAACAACACCCAGAGAAATGCCTAATGCGTCAATGTGGACATGGAACTAATTGTTCCACTCTAGGTAGACCAGGATCAACGAGCTTGGTTTTTCTTTCAGTATGTTGAGTGGAACTTCACATTCTTCTAGCAACAGAACCATTTGTTGGCACAAAAATAACAATAGGGTCAAGAATCAAGGTTTCGAAACAAGGGCCAACAAGGCTTTGACCACATGAATCATTTAGCCTTCCTTAACATCTCCATAGGTGCAGTAATCGAGGTATAGTTGCAAATAAACCTCTTATAGTACTCGGTATGTCCCAAGGTGGTTCTAAGATATTTTACAGTTGTGGGTGGGTTCATATTTAGGATTGTCACAAGCTTAGTAGGGTTCACACACACTCCTTATTTTCACACTATGTTGCCCAAGATTGTGCCAAAAGGGACTCCAAATATGCACTTATTAAAGTTTAATGAGGTCTGTAGCAATCTACATCGATCGAACATGATTCTAAGAAGACTCGAGGGTTTCCTCAGCATACTATATACCATCTAGTCATCCATATAAACTTCTAAGAACTTGTGGATTTAATATCTCAAGGAAGAAATCATAATTCTTTAAAACACCGCAGGTGCATTCTTGAGTCCAAATGCATAACATGATATGCATAGGATCCCCATTCTATGGTAAATGTGCTTTTCTTTTGATCCTCTTCTACGATCCTAAATGAGTGATAGCTAGAGAATCCATCTATTAAATGATAGGCTTTATTCCCTGCCACATTATCTAAAATTTCGTCACTAAAAAGAGTAAGAAAAGGATCATGCACATAAGCATTGTTTTGACTATGGTATGCGATAGACCCTTATCTATGTAGTGTGTTATCACTTAAAACTACAAGTTCATCTATGTACAAAGATCCATATAAAATTTTTGGTTCAAGTCAATAGGTTTTTAGGTCTATTACTTTAAAATTAGTCTTTTCCAAAGATATTGAGGTATGTCCTTGTAAAAAACCGTTAGTTTCCATCTCCCATAGCATATCTAGTCTTGATTACATCATTCCGACATTGCACAGTTTCGTAGCACAATATGATTGGCCAGTTTTAACTGCGCAATCATTTTCCACCATTCCTGAGCAGCCATTGCGTAGCGCGGCATGTCATTTCATGATTGCCAGCGCTACGAAATCGGGGATTCGGGTATTTTCTGCAGTATATTGCCTTGAAGTGTCAAATCTTGGGGTGTGAGTCATCAAAAACCATTCAAATGTGAGTCGACATCCCATCTAGATCATAATAGGATTCATCCCACCATTAGAGATAGGATCACACACATGTCTATGATGTTAATCAATCTTATGAGGTAAGGTGGTGCAATTATGTTTATTCATGACTGCATTCAACGTGCCTATTCTATGGTAAGATTTCAAAAAACAAAAGGAAGCCGCCCAAATTCTTATTCAAAAGAGAGACTACTGCAAGCGAGCCCGCATTCTGAAAACTGAAGCTGTTGAGTGAATTGTAATTGCTAATTGAGTTTCTGTGCAACAATTTTCTGAGCAAGATGGAAAAACGAGAGAATAGATCCGGGAGATGTTTAAGGACTGAACCAGAGGGACTCGACCTCACGCTTAAGGATGAAGGCGTTGCTCGAGCTTTCAAGCAGGCCGGTTGCTGGAGGTTCTGTGAGAAACTAAAAGGCGGACACACAGAGGTAACCAAAGCTTTTGCTCTTAACTTTAGCGGCCTCAATTCTAAAGTTGCGTTATTAGAATTCCCGGTATCTCCACAAGTTATCTCTGCTGTTACCGAGATCCCAAGGAGTGGTCAGGAGTGGTTTAAAAATTATAAGTTTGATACAACACCATGCAAAGAATTTCTGAAAGAGCAATATGTCAACCAGGACCTTTCT